>JAJPUD010016899.1:21502-32768 GCA_023553655.1 Myrmecobius fasciatus
AAAAAAAAAAAAAAAAAGGGAATAAGTAGTCAATGACTATAGTAATCTAGTGTTTGATAAATCCAAAGATTCCAGCTTCTGGGATAAGAACTCACTATTTGACAAAAATTGTTGGGAAAACTGAAAAATAGTGTAGCAGAAACTAAGCATTGACCAACATCTAATATCCTATATCTGTGAAATAGTTCATGATTTAGACATAAAACAAATTAGAAGAAGAAAGTCAGTTTACCTCTCAGATCTGTGGAGAAAGAAGGAATTTATGGCCAAAGGAGAACTAGAGAACATTATGAAATGCAAAATGGATAATTTTGATTACATTAAATTAAAAAAGTTTTGTACAAACAAAACCAATGCAGCCAAGATTAGAAGGGAAGTAGAAAGCTGGGGAAAAAATTTTTACATCCAGTGTTTCTGTTAAAGGCCTCATTTCCAAAATACATAGAGAATTGACTTAAATTTATAAGATTACCAAGTATTTAAACATAATTAACATGTAGTAGACTTCCTGACATCTAGGGGAGGGGTGGGGATTAGGGGGTAAAAATTTGTAGTGGAAAGCTTTGCAAGGGTCAATGTTGAAAAATTACCCATACATATGTTTTGCAAATAAAAAGCTGTAATAAAAAAATTATAAGACAACAAGCTATTCTCCGATTGATAAATGGTCAAAGAATATGAAGATAGGATCATAGGACAAAATAGTTAAACCCAAACACCCCAGCTTTTGGGATAAGAACTCACTATTTGACAAAAACTGCTGGAAAAATTGGAAATTATAATGGAAGAAATTAGGGCTTGACCCACACCTAACACCACATACCAAGATAAGATTTAAATGGATTCAGGATTTAGACATAAAAAGTAATATTATAAGCAAATTAGAGGAACATAGGATAGTTTACCTCTCAGATCTGTGAAGGAAGGAATTTGTGTCCAAAGAAGAACTAGGACTCTTAATTGAACACCAGATAGATAATTTTGATTATATTAAATTTAAAAGGTTTTGTACAAACAAAACTAACGCAGACAAAATTAGGAAGGAAACAATAAATTGGGAAATCATTACATTTAAGGGTTCTGATAAAGGCCTCCTTTCTAACATATATAGAGAATTGTCTCATATTTATAAAAATTCAAGCCACTCTCTAATCAATAAATGGTCAAAGGATATGAACAGACAATTTTCAGATGATGAAATTAAAACTATCTCAAATCACATGAAAAGGTGTTCCAAATCACTATTGATCAGAGAAATGCAAATTAAGACAACTCTGAAATACCACTACACACCTGTCAGATTGGCTAAAATGACAGGAAATGATAATGACAAATGTTGGAGGGGATGTGGGAAAACTGGGACACTGATACATTGTTGGTGGAACTGTGAACGGATCCAACTATTCTGGAGAGTAATTTGGAGCTATGCTCAAAAAGTTATCAAACTGTGCATACCCTTTGACCCAGCAGTGTTTCTACTGGGTCTATATGGAAAAGAGATCTTAAAGGAGGGAAAGGGAGCCACATGTGCAGAAATGTTTGTGGCAGCCTTTTTTGTAGTGGCAAAAAACTGGAAACTGAATGGATGCCCATCAATTGGAGAATGGCTGAATAAACTATGGTATATGAATGTTATGAAATATAAGAAACATTCTATAAGAAACGACCAGCAGGATGATTTCAGAGAGGCCTGGAGAGACTTGCATGAACTGATGCTGAGTGAGGTGAGCAGAACCAGGAGATTATTATACATGGCAGCAACAATACTATATGATGATCAATTCTGATGGACATGGTTCTCTTTAACAATGAGATGTTTCAAACCAGTTCCAATTGTTCAGTGATGAAGAAAGCCATATTCATCCAGGGAGAGGCCTGTAGGAACTGATTGTGGACCACAACATAGCATTTTCATGCTCTCTGTTGATGTTTGCTTGCATTATGTTTTTCTTCTCAGGGTTTTTTGTTTTTGTTTTTTTTCCTTGTAGATCCAATTTTTCTTGTACAGCAAGATAACTGTATAAATATGTATACATATATTCAATTTATCATATATTTTAACATAATTGACATGTATTAGACTACCTGACATCTAGGGGACTGGGTGGAGGGGAAGGAGAGAAAAATTTGTAACAGAAGGTTTTGCAAGGGTCATTGTTGAAAAATTACCCATGTATATGTTTTGCAAATAAAAAGCTTTAATAATAATTTTTTTAAAAAGAACATGAAGAGACAATTCTGAGAATGAAATTGAAGTCATTTTTAGTCATATGAAAAATGTTTTAAATCACTATTGATGAGAGATATGTAAATTAAGATAACTCTGAGGTACCATTTCCTACCTCTCAGATTGGCTCAGATGACAGGAAAAGATATTGATGAATGTTGAAGGGGATGTGGGAACACTGATGCATTGTTGGTGGAGTTGTGAATCAATCCAACCATTCTGTAGAGCAATTTGGACCTATGCCCAAAGAGCTATAAAACTGTGCATACTCTTATTGTTTGTTTGCTTGTTTTTTTTTTCCTTGTTTTTTTTTTCCCCTTTTGTGTGAGAGAGAAAAATGAAGATGTGTATATATATATATATATATATAATCTTTAACTATCAGCTAGAGTTAAAGAAGCCTGGTTGGCTTCAGTTTATCCTCCCAGAGGTCACATGGCAGGAGACAAGGACATACCATTTAAGTCATAATTGACCAAAAAAGGAATGAAATTGTTGCAGCCAATCAAAGGGGTAAAGGGAGGGCTTAATGATTTTTGTAGTTTGGGAGGGAATAAAACTGGGCTCCTGCTTTGGAGGGGTAGCACTCCTCCCTCTGAGTACTTCCCTTTTGCTGGGGTGCTGTTGGACCACCCAAATTTCATGAAATTCTAATTAAATGTTTTTCTGCTTTTCATTTTGAGAGACTTCTGAGTAGTCATTTTGGGTGAGGGTCTGCATGTCCCACAGTTTCCTTTTGATCTGATTTTTCTTGTATGTCCCATGATGAATATGGAGATATGTTCAGAAAAATGGCACAAACTTAATCTATATTGGATTGTTTGCTATCTAATGGAGAGGTTGGGAGAAAAATTTTAAACACAAGGTTTTTCAAAGATGAATGTTGAAATCTCTATGGGGAAGTTAAATAGTGCAATGGATACAACCCTGCCCTGGAGTCAGGAGGATCTGAATTCAAGTTTGAACTCAGGCAATTAACCTAGTATAATCTTGGGTAAATCACTTAAACCCCAATTGCCTTGGGGGGGAGGGGAAGAGGAGAAAGAAAACTATTTCTGTATGTATTTAGAAAAATAAGAAGCTAAAAAATTTTTTTAAAGAGAAAATAATAATAATAAAGAATGTAACTTCCTCAAGGGGAGAACAAGAACTATCTCTCTTTTGTATTTATATCCCTAATACATAGGATGCAGCTAGGTAGTACAGTGGAAAGTGTACTGGCCCTGGAATCAGGAGCATCTGAATTCAAATTTAACCTCAGATATTTGTCAATTACTGGCTGTATGACCATGGGCACAACATTTTACCCAATTCCCTTGCCAAAAATAAATAAATAGATGAAATGAGGAAATAGACATAAACTTCTGATAGTAGAAGAGACACAACCATCTATGGACTGTGAGAGAGCTAGCTAAGCCCTGGAGAACAAATCTTGGGAGCCCAGTTAATCTCTTTCCAAAAAGGGATGCCTATGTCTATATTTGTGGACTTTACAAAGAAAGAAAAGGAGTTCATCTATGCCCAAAGGGCTATCAAACTGTGTATATCCTTTGATCCAGTAGTGTTTCTACCGGGTTTATATCCCAAAGAGATCTTAAAAGAGGGAAAGGGATCGGCATGTGCAAAAATGTTTGTGGCAGCCCTTTTTGTAGAAACTGAATGGATGCTCATCAGTTGGTGAATGGCTGAATAAGTTATATTAATGTTATGGAATAGTATTCTACAAAAAATGATCAGCAGGATAATTTCGGAGAGTCCTGGAGAGTCTTACATGAACTGATGCTAAGTGAAGTGAGAAGAACCAAAGATCATTTTACATGGCAACAGCAAGATTATATGATATTCAATTCTGATGGACGTGGCTCTTTTCAACAATGAGATGATTCAGGGCAGTTACAATAGACTTGTGATGAAAAGAGCCAACTACACCCAGAGAAAGGACTGTGGGAACTGATTGTGGATCACAACATAGTATTTTCACTCTTTTTGTTGTTGTTTGCTTGTGTTTTGTTTTCTTTCTCATTTTTTCCCTTTTTGATCTGATTTTTCTTGTGCAGCATGATAATTATAGAAATGTATATAGAAGAATTGCACATGTGTAACATATATTGGATTACTTGCCATCTAGGGGAGGGAGTGGGGGGAAGGGAGGAAAAATTTGGAACACAAGGTTTTGCAAGGGTCAATGTTGAAAAAATTATCCATGCATATGTTTGGAAATAAAAAGCTTTAATAAAAAATTAAAAAAAAAAAAAAAAAAAGGAAAGTTCAAGAGCTTGCAATTACCAGAATTGTGAGTTAGGTGCCTTGGCGATAAGTATTTCTAACATGTATGTGCTTCCCTACCATTCTATTATGAGTTTGTACTCACTCTTCCCATGGAAATTACGAATATTATGCAAGGTTTATTGGAAGAATGATATGTAGTTAATTTTTTTTTTACAACATCATCTTAGTAAATGGATTTGCTTTGAGCAAATTGTGTCTTTTAACTGACTACTAATAAAAAGCACCCTGGTAGGAATTTATGAGTTACAATATTAGAAGTTGAGACCTTACATCCTTAGATTAAATTAGATCAGATTCTTAGAACCTTAGGCAAAATCTGATCTCAGAGACCCAACTCTCAACTACAAGTTGCAGAAAGAACTCATAGGGTATAATTACACCTAGCTATATACTACCTATAGATCCATAGCCAAGATGGCAGAATAGCAGGAAGAAGGTAGAACTTCTTGCCAAAATTCCTCCCCAAAAATCTAGAAAACTCATTTGATGGGAATCCAAGAAAAATATATTATAGCCTGCATTGGCATATGGAGTCAAATAAAGAGATCTGTGGATGCTGGGAATAGTTTCTGACCAGGAACATGGCAAGAGAGGAGAAGGAGAACAACAACGTAGAAGATATCTTGCTGCAAAAACAACTGACCTGGAAAACAGATTGAGAAGAAAAAAATTAAGAATCTTTGGAATACCTGAAAGCCAGCCCTCCCCCACCAAAAAAAAAAGTCTTCACATCATATATCTAGAAATCGTAAAGGAAAACTGTTTAGATCTCTTAAAAATAGAAAGCAAAGTGAAAAATAGAAAGAATGTACAAGTCACTTCCTGAATTGAGAAAAATCTCAAAATGAAAACTTCCAGGAACATTATAACCAAAATTCAGTTTCTAAGTCAAAAAAAAAAATACATACACACACACATATATATATATATCACAAATAGCCACAAAGAAAGAAAGGAAGTATGTTTGTTAGGATTGCACATGATTTAGCAGCCAGTATTATGAAGGAGTGGAAAGCATGGAATATAATATCCGAGAAGGCAAAAAATATAGACTTATAGCCAAGAATAACTCCCCATCTCCAGCAAAACTGAGTATGATCCTACAGGGGAAAGAAAATATATCTTTAATGAAATAGAGGACTTAGTTCCAAGCATTCTTTATGAAAAGACCAGAGCTCTATAGAAACTTTAAAGTTGCAGTTCCAATAAACTTTGCCATCCACATTCAGAGAATTATACAGACTGAATATACATCACAGCATACTATTTTCACCTTTTTTTCTTTTTTTTCCCTTATGCTTTTCCTTTTTGTCCTGATTTTTCTTTCCCAATGAGTCATATGGAAATGTTATGTATAACCTAAATATATATATATATATACATATATATATATAAAAAACATTAAAGTTCAAACATAGGACTGAAGAGAAACATAAAAAGGTAAACAAAGAAAACAATCATAATGGTCTAAACAAGGATAAACTTCTTTTTTGTTGTTGTTAAAGCTTTTTATTTGCAAAACATATGCATAGGTAATTTTTCAACACTGACCCTTGCAAAGCTTTTTGTTACAAATTTTTCCCTCCAAAGGGACCCACATGTGCAAGAATGTTTGTGGCAGTCCTTTTTGTAGTGGCTAGAAACTGGAAACTGAATGGATGCCCATCAATTGGAGAATGGCTGAACAAATTATGGTATATGAATGTTATGGAATATTATTGTTCTGTAAGAAATGACCGGCAGGATGATTTCAGAGATGTCTGGAGAGACTTGCATGAACTGATGCTGAGTGAAATCAGCAGAACCAGGAGATCATTATACACAGCAACAGCAAGACTATATAATGATCAATTCTGATGGACGTGGCTCTCTTCAACAATTAAATGTTTCAAACCAGTTCCAATTGTTCAGTGAAGAAAGCCATATACACCCAGAGAGAGGGATATGAAATGTGGACCACAATTTAACATTTTCATGCTCTCTACTGATGTTTGCTTGCATTGGGTTTCCTTTCTCAGATTTTTTTTTCTTGTAGATATGATTTTTCTTGCACAGCAAGATAACTGTATAAATATGTATACATATATTCGATTTGTCAGGTATTTTAACATAATTAACATGTAGTGGATATCCTGCCATCTAGGGGAGGGGAGGGGACTAGGGGGGAAAAATTTGTAATGGAAAGCTTTGTAAGGGTCAATGTTGAAGAACTACCCATACATATGTTTTGCAAATAAAAAGCTTAAAAAAAATTTCCCTCTCTACCCCTTTCCCCCTCCCCTAGATGTCAGGAAGTCTAATACATGATAATTATGTTAAAATATTTGACATTTAATATGTGTATACATATTTATACAATTATCTTGCTGTACAGGGAAAAACAAAACAAAAAAACAAAAAACCTGAGAAGGAAAACATAATGCAAGCAAATATCAATAGAGAGTGTGAAAATGCTATGTTGTGGTCCAGACTCAGATCCCACAGGCCTCTCCCTGAATGGATATGGCTTTCTTCATCACTGAACAGCTGGAACTGGTTTGAAACATCTTGTTGTTGGAGAGAACCATGTCCATCAGAATAGATCATCGTATAGTCTTATTGTTGCCATGTACAATGATCTTCTGGTTCTGCTCATTTCACTCAGCATCAGTAAGGAGAAACTTCTTAAATTCTAATATTGAAAGATGGTACAAATCTTATCTTCTGAACTCTACTATTTTCAGGGGTCATAGACTTTAATTAGAAAGAAAAGCTGGGAGTGAATCTGTTATATCTTGGTGACCTTAAAAGAAAAATTTAAAGAGAGATGAAAAGGAATAATGGGAACGAGGGAAAGGAAAATTAGGGAAAATTATGTCACATAACTGAAATACACAACATAAATCTACACAAATAATTATCTGAACTGATCAATAGAGGAAATAAAGTAAATATATAAAGAATGAATATATTTCATTCACCAAAAATAGAAGAAAAAGGCGAGGAAGGATTTGAGGAAAGGTAAGTTAAGGGAGGGATCAATGTAAACAAAATAAACTTTAAAAATGTACAAAAAGATTTGTAGCTGTTTTTGAGCTGGTAAAGAATAAGATTCTGTAAGGGTGGCAATCAATATAAATGTAGTAGGATATTATTATGTTGAATGAACTCATCAGCATAACTGAAGTACCAGGAACCCCAATAGTAATAGAAACCCCAATAATTTTTAAGAAACCCTAAGCCACCCTCCCTTGGGAATGATGTAATCTCTTTAGGAATGTAGCTATTGGGAGTGATGTGGCACAGCCCTGGAGAATGTGTATGAGAGAAAGGGAGTTGAGCCTCATTATCTCTATTCCACTAAGCTATCCTTCAAGGATGTCTTTTCCAAAAGTCTGGGCTGTTATCTCACACCGGGACTCAGACATTGAGCACGTCTTAGTTTCATGAGAGAAAAAAAAGGGGGGGAGTCATTGTTAGCCCCCATTACCAAACTTCCCACCAAATCATGGAATCCCCAACCCCACAATGTTATTTATCATGCTCCGTTCTTTGTTCTCTACTCCCCAATTCTACTTCTAATAGTTTTCCCTATAAATTTACCTGCTTGCTTCCTGTTCTTTACAATCTTCCTCTCTTGGAATTTAGACTGCTTTAATCAGTTATAAATATAATAAAACTTTGCCTCTTGACTTAATTATCTAAGCTTTAAAATTCTTTTGAGGCATCTGCGACACAGGTCTAGAACCCCAATTTATTTTGGGGATTCCCCCAACATATAACTAACCAGGGTTCCAGAGAATTAATGATGAAACATATTACTCACCTTCTATCAAAAAGGTAAAGATTTAAAAATGCAAAATGAGACAATTTTTTTTTTACATAGTCAACATGGAAATTTGTTTTGACTATACATGTTTGTAATGGAGTTTGTTTTTTTCAAGTTTCTCAAATGGGGGGGTGTTTAGGGGAAAATTTAAGAAGGTAGATCTTGACTGATTAAAACAGATAAAATATTTTAAATTAATCTAATTCCATGTAGGAAGGAATGCTATTTCATCTCAGTTTTGAATCTTTCCCATTATCTAGAAATCAGTGCTTACTGTTTATTGAACTGAATTAAACTGTGGAGCAGGTGTTTGGAGGTCCCCTATTGATGTTTATTGTTTGAATAGAATGACATCCATATGTCATTGTACTTAGAAATCTGTTCTTGGATTTGTGAAAACCAGGTTTAAATTCTGATCCAGGTACTTACTTCCATAGTGTGTCACTCAAACTTTTTGAATCTGTTTCCTTATCTGAAAAATGGGGATAAAAATTGGACACACTCTCACCTGATTGTTATGGAGCAGCTAGATGGCGCAGTAGATAGAGCACCAGCCCTGAAGTCAGGAGGACCTGAGTTCAAATCTGATTTCAGACACTTAACATTCCCCAGCTGTGTGACCCTGGGCAAGTCACTTAACCCCAATTGCCTCAACAACAACAACAACAACAAAATAATAATAATATATGTAAATTGCTCTGCAAATTTTAAATTACTACATAAGTTGGGCAAAAAAGCATCTAATATGTACCAGGCATTGTGCTATAAAGGGATACAGAAAGGATACAAAGAAAAAGTGGAACGGTTAATAATAATAACAAATTCAAAGAGTGTCTTTTTGCCCCTACTAATGTTCTTTGTCCTTTGTATAAAAGATGATGCTACAGTTGAGTGTCGTTCTTTTCCTTTAGTAGTGGAGATGGAATCGTATCTATACATCGTATCTTCAATCTGTTACAATCTGTCATCCCATTTTCATTGATGCCAAATAGCACACATTTACAAAATGGCTGGTGAGAGCCAGGAACGCCCCCGCGTGGCCATGGAACGTAGCCAAGCTAAGGGCTTTGCACAAACTCCGGAAAGAACCACTACATTGGTGCGATCTCATTAGTTCTGAGCCTCAGCCCAATTTAATAATTAAAGTAGCTCACCACGTGGCAGTTCACAAAACACCTACTTCACAAGCCCAGGAGAGAGGCAGATTGACTGAGCTCCCTGGTTAGAGACAGAGTAAGTGTCCCCACACTAGATGCTGAACCCCAGAGGGCCTGCCCAGACTGGGACTCGGCCAGGAGACCCCAGGGGCGGCGTCCTGAGTCTCTGCGCCGTTCCTGAATGTCTTTGGCCACAAGAGGGCGAGCTTTCCCAGCCGACGTGTCCCTGGCTTCCCTATGGCCACGGCCACGGCACCTTCAGCTCCTTCCCCCCACAAATCAGAAAGCCCCAGATCTCCACATCCATCCCCTTCCTCATCCCCCGACCACCTCCTATTTGTAGTGCTCTCAGCTGCTGCTCCCAGCCTCCAAACTCCGAAGGCCCACATCTCTGTCCCTCCCCCACTTACTTTCCTCAGTTTCCCACCCCTCCACTCCAACTCCATTTATTTCTCCTCTTCCCCCCTCGCCCCGCCCCCCCCCCCGCCTCCGCCCCAGAGTAGGAGGAATGAGCTGAACTGAGGGAAAGCGGCTCCGAGGAGGAGGAGGATAGGGTGGGGGAGCTTGACTAAACTGAGCGGGAGGAGCCCTGCTGGAGTGGGCGGGCAGGAGGTGGGACTGGGAAGGGTGCCGCCTCTCCTCTTTCCCGGAGCCAGAGGAAAGAAGGAGGAAAACTTCTTCCTGCCCCGGGTCCCTGGGTTTCTTCTTCTGTCTGCCCACTGCACCCGGACCGTGTCTGGGTGCCAGGTTCCCTTCCCCCACCCCCACCCCAGTGCCCGCCATGGCTAAAGCCTACGACCACCTCTTCAAATTGCTGCTGATTGGGGATTCGGGGGTGGGCAAGACTTGTCTGATCATTCGATTTGCCGAGGACAACTTCAACAGCACTTACATCTCCACCATTGGTGAGCCCACTGGCCCAGACAACAGGTCCCACGTGACCCCCGAGCCCACTCCTCCTGACCCTCAACTTTTCAGAGTCTCCCAGATCATTAGTTAACATCCCTCCCTATTATCCCAACTTTTCAGTCCTCCTGATCACTAGTTAACAGCCCTCCCCATTATCCCAACTCTTCAACCTCTCAGGAGGGAAGTCTTTCAACTCCTTTCTTCTGTCCTTGTACCCCATCACTCCACCCCTTTCTCCCCAGGCATTACCCACATTTCTAAGTCCCAACTTCCCCGAGGTCCCTAAGCATAACTTCAAGTTCCCCCAAATCCCTATTTTCTTATGCCCTTTTCCTTCTTATCCTCAGCTTCTCATTCTCTCAACTTCCCATCCCCCACTCTTCCCTTCTCTCCCCCCCCCAGCTTTCCTCCCATTACACCATTTTAATTCACTTCAAATCTTCCAAGCTTCCAATCCCAAACTCCCGATTCCAAGCCCCTAATTCTCCTGAGGGGCATTCTCCATATGTCATCTTGCCAGAAATACCCCAGAGCCTTTATTCCTCATCCCTTATCCCAACTTCTAAGTCTCAATAGGAGAGGCCAGTGGAGAGGGTTCTCTAGGGGAGGAGGTCATCGTAGAGCTTAGGGCACTTGGTTTGTCATTCTGAATCCTCAAGGAGCCTTGTGGGGGAGGCTGAAAGTGGGGGAAGGGCTACTAGGGTCTCTGACTCAGCCTGGTGACTCATTCTGTCCCCTAGCACACAAGAGGTATGCACCCAAGTTTCCACTGAGGGCATAAGAATAAGTTTGTCCTTTCTAAGACATACACACAAACCAGGGATAGAGATAATTGTATTAAGAAGAAAGAAGGGAAAGTAAAGGATACCCCATGTT
>JAJPUD010016900.1:0-32767 GCA_023553655.1 Myrmecobius fasciatus
TCTTAACCTTGTGCCTTCTTTATGTGTGGGTATGTATATATATATATATGTATATACATATATATTTTTTATGTGTGTTTGTATGTATGTATATTTATGTATATTCCTTCTCCACTCAATGGATAGCACTCCACACATAAAATAGGTTTGTTGAATTTAAGAAAATAACTAAGGGTACATCAATCAATCAATCAACATTTATTTATACATGTAAATATATATAATATATAAACATGTATTTATTAACATACATACACACATACATATTGTGAATATGTGTATATATAAACATATCTCTCCTGATAGAATCTATATTCCTTAAGGACAAATAATGTATTTTTTTTTCTTACAAGCTCATTTCTTGGTATGTTTTAGTAGATATTTGAGTTACAGTAGATAAAGTGTTGGGGTCAAAAAATCTTGAGTACAGATCCTGTCTCAGACATTGTCACTTAATCTTGCTGTGCCTCACTATCCTCATTTGAAAAATAGAAGTGGTAATAATAGTACTGACCTCCCAGTGTTGTTTTAAGGCTCAAATAAGAGGATATTTTTAAAGCATTTGTGCTTCCTATTATCATTACTATAGTAAATGGCTGGTTAAGATGTTTATAGTGTATCACCCTTCCTTCCTCCTCCTCCTTTCATCTTCCTGCTCTTGCTGCCCTCCTTCTCCTCCCCTTTTTCCTCCTCTTCAGCCCCAAGTCCTGGTTATCATCATCCTGGGCAGCCCACAGGCACAGCTGGACCCAGCCCAGTACCACAGGCTCCCTGTGTTCTAGCTTTGTCCAAGGCTCTAGTCCAAGCAGTTTCTCCTTTATGTATTCCCTCCCCTCTTTTTCTGTCAGTTCAATCCAGACTATGTTCTATCGCACTCCCATTCAGACATTAACCATGCTTTGGATTGGCAGCAGACCTTGTTTTTCCTAATATAGCAATGGGAAGATTGATGTTTATCAACTTTCTTCTGTCCATGATCATAGAGTATTAGGACTCACAATTAGAAGTGCTCTTAGTGATCACTGACTTCAGACCCTTCATTTTACAGTTAAGGAAACTGAGGCCAAGAGAGGGAAAGTTGCACAGCAGGGTGGTAGAGCAAACACAGCCTTAGATTTGTATTCAAATGACTTGGATTCAAAACTTGCATCTGACACTTCTTGAGTGTGGGGTCCCAGGCAAGTCACTTCACATTCCTAAGTTTCCTGAACCTCCTGAGCCCTAAATGAGAAGGTTAAACTAGATGGTATGTGAGGTGTCTTCCAGCTCTATTAGTCTAAATAGTTGGCAGAACTGAGTTTTGAAGCCAGATCCATTGTTTACAAATCTAGGTCTCTTTCCTTTCATCATGACTCTTCCTTTCATACATAAACACCCTTCAGCCATCCACCTTACTCTTGCCATCATGTTTTCTACCAAAGGAATTTGTCTTTCTATTGGGGCACTTTTGTTACTCAGTTCCAGTCATGCCTGACACTTTGTGACTTTATTTGTAGTTTGCTATTCCCCTCACCAGTTCATTTTACAGATGAGGCAAACAGAGTTAAGTAACTTGCCCAGGTTCATACAGTCATCTTAGGTCAGATTTGAACTCACGAAGGATGAGTCTTACTGGCACTCTATCTATTGCACCATCTAGGTGCCTATTAAGGTGCTACATCAACTTCATAGCAAATATGCTTTGGGATATATACTGCCAAAGCCTTAAATGAGAATTTGTCACCAGAATTTGGCTGCTATTATATATCAAATCCTGGAATCCTTGAAGGGTCAAGCTCAAAGAGGGTTTAGAGATCATTCAGTTCAAGACCCATATTCTTAAGTAAGAAAACTGAAGTATTCAATGTGATCTCTTAGCCAAACTCATTGGATCATAGAAAGTAAAGTAAGAGTAGAACAGGATTCTAGTATGATCCTGGTACTAACTCATGTGTGACCTCAAGCAAGCCACTATATCTTCATGTGTAAAATGGGGGGAGGTCATTTTTAATAACCCAACATCCATTTCAGTTTTCACATATAATTTCTAAGTGGCTTACCCAAAGTCATACTTACTTTCTCCCATTTCTCAAAAAAAACTACCTTCCAATTTAAAATGATTCCCATTAGTTCAAGCATCCCTATAATTTAGAGCCCATGTGTAGCTTTATCTGCCCTTCCCACCCCACCCCACCTCCATCCCCAATCCACTCAAGTGGATGCAGAAGTGAGATACATAATAACAGTATAAGACACTCACCAAGGAGAGACTATTCTCAGGCAGCCAGGAGGACTCTGTTAGTGCTTGCTGTGACATCGCCAGTGGGTGACTGGAAGCAAATTGGTCAGGGAGCCTTTGCCCACAGGCCCCAGACAGCCACCTGGGGTTGTGACAATCCAAGGAGAGAAAGCAATGGAGCAGATGTTCTTGGCTTGGAGCAGGGAGACTTTCAGGTCTTTGGGATTGGAGAAAGCCCAGTAGATTTTACTTAATCTGCACTAAAGTCCAGCAATCTTCCCCTCCTGTGATGCATTATTCAAAGCAAGACAAATCAGAGAAGGTACAGTCAGTCACAGTGCTGTTGTAGCCATCCCAAGACCAATTTCTGAACCAAAGTTCCGTTCTCTCCTTTGCCTTGCCTTCTGCTTTCCCCCACCCCTACCAACTTCATTCTTCTGCCAACTTTAGAACCTAGTTCTAAAAGTCCTGGTACCCAAGTTCTGGCCACCTTGCCCTGTTCAAGGAGGGAGAAGTATGATGAGGCCCACAATCATTTCACTCCAGCATAGATAACCAAGAGAGTGCATGCCTGCACTGAGCAGCTTTCCACCAGAATGGGACTGAGGAGAGGGAGGTGGGGATTAAAGCCTGTGTGAAGACCCACAGGCCAGTGAGCATCTCTTCACAGGGAGCTGCTGCCTAATGAATCCTGGCGACACAGAGAAAAGTTAATTACCTACCTGCTGAGCATCAGGGCTGCCTGATTTGCCTCGTAGGGCTCACTTTCCTTGAAGGAGTCTTTTTATCTGAAATAACAGCTTCCTATTGGAATGCTTGATAAGCTGTTGTCTGTATGATTGGGTTCTCTTTCTCCTCTCTCTTTCCCCTTTCTTTTTTTTTAATCTCCTCTTTCTCTTCTCTCTTTTCCCTCTCTCTCCTCATTCTCTTTCCCTTCTTTCTCTCCCTCTCTTCTTTTTGCTTCTCTCCCTCTCTCCTTCTCTCTCTCCCTCTCTCTCTCTCTCCCTCCCTCCCTCCCTCCCTCCCTCCCTCCCTCTCTCTCTCTCTCTCTCTCTCTCTCTCTCTCTCTCTCTCTCTCTCTCTCTCTCTCTCTCTCTCTCTCTCTCCCCCTCTCTCTTTTTCCCTCTTTCTCCCTCTCTCTCTCTCTTTCTGTGAAATTGACAGTCTGCCTACATTCATTTGCATGATAGAAAGCAGCTTTCTTCCAAAAGGGAACGCGCTACCTTTTCCGTCCAAGTGCATCGATCTGAGAGAATCTGAAACAGATTCCTCTTAACCCCTCAAGATTAGCCATGGAGTGGATCTGATCCTAGCCCAGGCAAGGTATGGGGCCGAGGAGGGAGTTTGGAAGCAAGTTGGAGCTGCTGGGATTTGGGAAACAGCATCTGGCATGCATGCAGAGCTTTGGGGCTCACTCTTCTCATAGCCTCACCAGAGCCATGCTTCAGCATAGCAAAAAACAGTTGGAGAGCAGCACTGAGATCCCTGCTCTGAGGCAAAAAGAGAGAGTTATCATAGCATGAAGGCAATTCCTGGAAGGAAATGCAAGCAAGATGAAGGGATGCATCTGACTTGATCTTGGTTCCCAACGAATCCCAAGCTGTTCCATCAATAGTACTCCCTGCCAGGGGGGTCATGATGGGGGCTCTGGAAGGGGAACAGGTATTTTTAATGCAAGAATAACCTTACCTGCCAGATATCTGCAGGGTGGGCTGGTACTTTACCACTTTGATAGGTGATCATTCTTTCTTAAAGAAACCCAGAAGAGAAAACTATCATCTAATAGCCTGGACCCAGGCACATGTCCAGGATTTCTAGGGCTACCTCAGAAATTCGGGGTAGGATTTGGGCACATCCAGGAGAAGGGAAAGAGACTCATCCTTCTCCCTGCCCTTCATATCTTCCCATCCAAGCTGATCAGTGGATTTGGGGATCTTCAGTGTGCTAAAGGTATGGGTGCAGGTGGTATTATGTACACTTACATACCTGTTAGAAGATTCCAGAGTTTTGGATGAAGAGGAGAGGGGGAACTAATCTCTAAGATCCTTAGTCCACTTATTTGTAAAATGGGGAAAATAATGCTAGCATACCCTACCTCTCTGTTCTCATTAACACTCCATTAACTTTAAGACATGAGTTCTAACTGGTTAGTTAGACTTTGCTTTATAAGTTCCTTTCCTTTCTATTATCATTACAGAATCCTTTCCATATATACATATCAATCCTAAAAGACAGTGAGTTCTCAAATGTTTCTTAGTGATAAGGCCTTGTACTGTGTCATGGGGTAGGGGGTGGGGGGAGAGGGAGAAGGAGTAGTCAAGTAGAATACCAAGATTGCAAAATAAAGTTCCTGCCTTCAAGAAACTGACAGTCTAGCAAGGGAAAATGAGAAATTTGCCTCAGAAAAATAACTAGTGATACAAATGAATAAAAATGTTCATCAAGTGACACTTTCCAGACTACCTAGTGATATTTTTTAACTCACATAGTAACACTTTTTAGCTTACTTAGTGACACTTGCCAGCTTGCTTAGTGATACTTTTTAGCTCCCCTAATGATACTTTTTAGCTTAGCTAGTGACACTTTTTAGCACACCTAGTAACTTTCCAGCTCACATAGTAACAGTTTTTAGCTTGCCCAGTGAAACTTTTTAACTTACATGGTGACACTTTTTAGCTCATCTAGTGACACTTTGCAGCTCATTCACTTACACTTTTCTTATAGAATACAGACTCTAAGAGTCTTTTTCAACTCATACCTGAACATACCTGAACAAAAATGTCCTATGCAACATAGAGAACAGGTGGTTTCTGCTTGCAGTGAAGGGGCCCCCACTAATTCCTAAGGCAGTGCATTATACTTTGGGGTAAAAGTAATAGTTAGAAAGTTTTTATTTTTATTATGTCTCTCATATTGTTTTCTGAGATGATAGAAAATGAGATGATCCCATGTATTAAGTAAAGGGATTCAGAGAAGGAAGAGATCAATATGTACTAGGGTGTGTAGAAGGTCTTGATGAAGAAGTGACATTTAAAAAGAAAAGTGATCACAGGTATAGACACAGTGAAGCCTAAGGTAGTCGTGTCAATGTTGGAGGAAGTGTCTACTAAGAAAGCCATTCTGACTAGAGCAGAGTAGGTCTACATTGTAGTATAGAAGGAGGAGATTAGGAACCTGGAGACATGTTGATTACAAAAGGCCTTGAGTACTTGGCTAAGAAGTTTAAACATTATTTACTACAATGCCAAAGTTTATGCCGGTCATCTTTAGCAGAAGGTAACACCTTCTCTCTGTATTTCTCCAAGAATGAAATCAATCAACACCAAACTAGAAAGAGCCTTCACAAGTCCTTGAGTCTGCTTACTCTTCCCCTTTCCTTGAGCAGATCTGGGTTACCTTGTTTTTATAGATCTCTAAGGGAGGACATTCCTAGTCTCTGTTGGCAGGCAATTCCAGTTTCAACACCCTCTGAGGTACTTCATTAAGTCTAACCAGACCCTTTTAATGTTTAAATAAAGATAATAACAATAGTTGACGTTTATATAGGGCTTTAAAGCTTGCAGAGCACTTTACACACATTAACTCATTTGATTTGATCTAAAGCCCATTTCCTCTTGTTCTGCCATCTGTGGAAATGGAGAACAGCCAGTCAGCACCCCACCCCCACCCCACCCCACAGCTCACACTTAGAACAGCTCACTCTTGGAAGATATCGACAAATCAGCCCTTGGCTTTTGCCTCTCTATACCAAAAGGTCCTGCCACCATTAGATTTTCAATTCTGTTTAATAAATATTTAGTGGTTACTTGCTGTGTGCCCTGAGCTGTATTAGACTAGAGGACCTATATTTCAATCTCATTGCCCATCTCTTTCCTCATTTGTCCTTTCTGTTCCACTTAGCATGTGAAGATGTAAATAGAAATAGGATAGAAATGGGCCTCCCCATGGATTAAATTGTTTTTTTTTGGGGGGGGTGCTATTATTATGAATCTTCCTCCACAAAAGTCTTCCTATCTTGCTTTAACGTATTGTGTAGGTTCTTGGTGGCTATGTCAGTAGAACATAGACTCTAAAATATCATTCCAAACTAGAAGTACTTCCAACATGATCCCAGGAATGGGCTGCAGTCTAAGGACCAATTTAACTAAGCATGAAGTGGCTCATGTCCATAAAGCCATCCACCAAAATAACTTTTGAGGACTATAAAGATTTAGAAAGACTATTTCCTAATGTATGGAGTTTTATTGATCTGAAACATGGAGGACTTTTCTTTCATATTTATTGGCAATTTATATGTATGAGCTATGCACACATACCTCTGTATGTATGTATATCTTTGTGTTTCTAGCCAAGCCTTAATATTAGGCAGAATAGGAAACTGTGATCTGAAGGGTGCCAGGAAGTCTCCTCCAACACTAAATCTCTCTTCTACTGACTCTGACAGAATACATAAAATTCCACCATTTTGTGTCATTCCTTTGGATTAAAATCTTGCTTTTCTTGGAATCCAAATATTCATCATTCATTGATACTTCATGATAGGTGAGTTTACTAGGTATCTCACTACTATCATTGGAGGGTAAAGAGCAGGACTTTGGGAGAATAGAACATAGGAAGAATGTAATCTCTAATGGAACTTTGGGGAAAGAAAAGAGGGATGGGTGTGTCATGTAGGACACTGCTTCATATATTATCTCATTTGACCCTCACCATCTACCTGTGAGATTAGCAGGGAAAGTATCTAATTTCTATTTTACAAATGAGGGTGTTTAAATGACTTCTCCAAAATCCTATAACTCATAAATGGTAGTACCTACATTCCTTGGACTCTACATGAATAGGGGTGACTCAGTTTCTTATTTATGTTTTTCCAGGGCCTTTGCATCTCATTATTGATTTCCATTTTCCAGTAATATAAACCTTTAAGATCTTGGCCTCAGCAGACTATCAGATATTTCTGATAACCATTATTAGGTTATCCTAATATCTTGCCTATCTCTCTCTGTGCCTATTTTCCATTCTATTAACAAAAGTAAAACTTATTAGTTTCCTTATGGAGTAAGGGTAGTATTGGCAATAAGGGCCTATAGATTCAGATGGCAGTAACTTTCTCTCCACCTCTCTCATTTTCTCCACTTCATCCAAATTTCTGCTTGGCTAAGGCAGAAATTTTTTCCACTATTGGATACTGACAGCCTGTCTGGATAGATAATGCCAATTCAGGATATCCACCAACCTCTAAATTTACAACTTAGTCTTTTAGAAAGACTTGGGATTTGCGACTCAGGAACTACCCTATCTACCACGTGGACATATGAGAAAAATTGTATTAGTTCTCTGGGCCCCGGTTTCCTCATTTGTAAAATGGGGGTAATAATAATAATAATTCCTTCTCTGCATCCCCTTATAGGACTATTGCCAAGATCAAATATTGTGATAGTCCTTAAAACATTTTATAAATAAGAAAGCATTTTAGGTAAGCTTCTCTGCACATGGATCATAAGGTCAGAGAATGCTGTAGGAGTGTCTTACAAGTGTGCCAGATCTTCCCATTACAATCTTTCTCTTTAAGAGATAATGGACCCCGGGCAGCTAAGTGGCTCAGTGGATAGAGCACCAGCCCTGAAGTCAGAAGGACCTGAATTCAAATGTGGTCTCAGACACTTAACATTCCCTAGCTATGTGACCCTGAGCAAGTCAAAAAGAGAGAGAGAGAGAGAGAGAGAGAGAGAGAGAGAGAGAGAGAGAGAATGAACCCTTTAACAAGCACCTGCTCCAAGGTTCAAAATCTCTATGCATTATTATAGGGGTAAGGGGGATTGAGATGGGGGAAAACTATTCCCTTCTCCTTCAAATCTCCAACTTTGAAAGACCACTTCATAAGGGAAATAATAACTGACATTTTTATAGTGTTTTTATAGTGTTGATTTGCAAAATGTTTGATCCTCAAAACAACTGTAGGAGGTGGAAGTTAATATTATCCCCATTTTACAGATGAGAAGATTCCTACTGAGAAAAGTTAAGTGACTTGCTAAGGTCACATACCTAGTAAATGTTTGAAGCCATATTTGAACTCAGATCTTCCTGGTTTCAACTCTAACACTATCTGTTTTGCCAACCTAGCCTGAAAACTAGGCAGAATTGAATCCTACTTCCAGATCTGCCAATAATAAGAATCAGAATAAGAGAATCAATAATAATAGTATCTAGCATTTATATAGAACTTTAAGGTTTACAAATTATGTGTTATCTTATCTGATACTAACAAGTTGTGTAACCTTACACCTACCCCATTTTGAACCTCAGTTTCTTCTTTTGTCAAATAAAGGAATTAGTCTAAAATACCTCTGAGGTCTCTTTCAGTTTATTGTGCTGCTAATTAATGGCTCAGTCTCTCTTGGTGGGGGCAAAAAAAAAAAGTTAGTTCCAATGAGTTCATACCCGGAAAGCTTGTCAAAAAGAACATTATTATTCTCAGAATTAATTAAACATAAAATCACTGGTAGAGCAGAGTGCTTTCTAATCAAGCCCCTTGAACAAAGCCTAGAGCAGCTTTGCTCTGGTCCAGAGTTAGCAGGAACTGTATTTCTCCTTGGGGGTCTTATTGATGCTATTCCTTGAGGTCTCGTTATTTATGGGGCTGCTGAGTGGCAGACATCTGTGTGCTGCTTGATATTTTCTTGATGTTTCCTGATGATTTTGATTTCTCTTTGGGTCCTATTAATAGCAGGACTTAAACATTCACACAGAAGATGTGCCAGTATCTTAATGATCCTTTTATAAACCACAGCTAAAACAAAACTCTTGCCTAATGCAGATACTCCTCATAATTACAGCTTGCAAAAGTCATAGCATTGAGTCACGTGGGAATCCTAAGGAAGGGCCCGCTGACTGTCTAATTAAGCCAGCAATGGCATCTGTGCTCTTTCTTGTTGCCAGGCATCAGTCAGTCAAGCTATCTGGATTTTTCTTGCTACTGAATCTGTGCCACCCAAAACTTCCCATATGCCCCTCTGTTATAACAGGCTGGTGCTACCTCCTTCCCAACTCTTCACTTGCAGAGTAAATGCCCAGTGGCATAGAAACCCAGACCTAGAATTAGCTTTAGCTACTAGGGATCTCTAAGCAGGACTCTGGGGAGGCCATTCTTAGCAAGAATCATTATAATAATAATCAGATTTAGACTTCAGTGCCTCGAGGCAGCATGGCACAGTGGGAAAGATTACTGGATTTGGAGGCACTGTTTGACCCAAGAAAAGACACTTAGTGTCTTTGGGTTTTAAAAAATGAAGGAGTTCAACAAGGTGACTTCTAGATGCCTGCCAGCTCTCAATTTATGCTTCTGTGATTTTGCTCATTTGATATGCCCTATGACAAACCCAAATGCCAATTCCTCCACACTATTCTAGACAATTTTGTGAATTACTGTGGCCAAAAAAAAAAAAAAAAAATCCGTCACCTGATAGTTACCCTTCTGGTAATGAACCTCATTGAACTTAGCTAGGTTGGTCCTCAGATGGCAGATAAGTCTCCTACCAGGCTTGTTCAGATTTCTCCAGCATTATAGGATCTGGCAAGGTTTATGCTCTACTGGCATTACCTTCCAGAATACAAGGTCACCTCAACATCACAATGATGCATCAAAATAAGATTTTAATGGAGGTAAAAAAATGACATTTTCATTTCAATTCAGCAAATACTTTTTAAGTGCCTATTATGTGCCAGGCACTGTGTACTTTTTGCATTTCCTAAGAAATATATCACATATATTTCTCAAATTGTAGCATCTCAGAGGTGGAAGGGTCATTCAAAGTAAATGAGTTCAAGTCATTCCTGCTATCTGATCTAGGTATGTCCTCTAGGACAGTTCTCACAAATAGTCAAATATCCTATTGTGCTCTTTGTATTTGTATTTCCAGTTCCTATATAGTACATAATAATTGCTTTTTGATTAATTCTTTGGCAAACATCTCATTATTATTTTTTTTTTCCTGAGACAATTGGGGTTAAGTGACTTGCCCCGGGTCACACAGCTAGGAAGTGTTAAGTGTCTGAAATCACATTTGAACTCAGGTCATTCTGACTTCAGAGCTGGTGCTCTATCCACTGCGCCACCTAGCTGCCCCAATCTCATTAATTGCTAAGGCAGTTTATTCTACTTTTAGTCGTCTAATTGTTAGGAACTTCTTCTGTCTGGCTTCCTGTAACTTCTGCCCTTTGGCCTGAGTTCAGTCCTTCAAATTGAACTGAACTGAAAACCAAAAAAAAATAGGTACTGTGTCAAGAATATTGCTGATGCATGAATAGCATTTTATGCCATTTTTATGTCATCTTATGCCACCCTAAACTTTGGTTTTTCAATTTCAACCTTTAAGAGGTTCCATGCATAACTCTCTGCAGTCAAGAATCTTGATTTATTTCATCTGTACATTAAATATATTAACTGGATTTAAGAAAACAAGAGTACATAAGTGCTGTTTTCAGATATAGGAAGAGCTGTCTTGTTATGAAGGATTAAACTTATTTTGTGAAAAAGAAACAATAAGTATACAAGGAGGAAAATGTAGGCACAACAAATGGGAAATGGTTCATAAGATCAAAGATTTAGCTCTTAAAGGGATCTTAGAAGTCAGATAGGTGGTACAATGAATAGAGTGCTGGACCTGGAGTCAGGAAGAACTGAATTCAGATGTGGCCTCAGATACTCAAGCAAGTCAATTTAACCTCTCTTTGCCTTCATCTGTAAAATGGAAAAGTAATAGTATCTATCTTCCAGAATTCCAGAATTATTATGACAAGAAAATGAGATAGTATCTGTAAAGCAGGCTGCAAACATTAAAATACTTTTATAAATGGTTATAATTGTGGATATTGTTATCATTATCAACTAGTCTAATCCTCCCTTCCCTCAGATGAATAATGTAAGGTCCAGAAACTTTAATTTACTTTGAATTACTTGACCAAGGTCACAGAAATAGGAAGGATTTATTGATTCCAAAGCCAAATATTTTCCACAATACTAAGGATACCATCGCAGAATAATGTTTATAAATGCATAAAATAAAATTCATAGGATGGAAAAGAAAACTAATTTTATTGAAATTAAAATTTTATCTTTTTCTCCCATCTAAGTCCGTGGGCTGAACTCTTGAAATCTATCTTATCCCAAGATTAAGGACTTCTGCTTTTAACAAATATTTGCTCTGAGGTTGGCAATCTTTGTACATTATTTTGGGGTTAAAGAGGGAAGCAATCATCTTGTCCCCCTTAGAATCAGCATTGAGACTCCAAACCGCAGTATAAGTATCAGATGATAATGGTGTTATTTTGTTCTGAAGTAACCTCTCTTTTAAGGAAGCACAAAGTGAGGCTTTTTTTGGCATGTATGCATTTGACATAAAATATACACATTTCAGGGGCATACTCAGATGTGTGTGCTTCTATGAAAGAACATGAGTCCGAAAGGACCAAACACCTGCTGAAAACCTTAGGTTCCATGTAGGCCAATATGAATCATGGGATCACACACCTTGGCCTACATCCAGAGCATCCCTCTTCTTCAGATGAGCTCTCTTGGCAAGCTGGAATAAGAAGCTCAGATGTGAATTTTCCTGCTGACATTCTCCTGACAGATTGGGGTCAAGAACTGATTTCCTCCTTTGGCTACAACAAGAGTCACTAACAGGTGTTGGCCAGATCTGAGA
Organism: Myrmecobius fasciatus; assembly: GCA_023553655.1. Taxonomy (NCBI): domain Eukaryota; kingdom Metazoa; phylum Chordata; class Mammalia; order Dasyuromorphia; family Myrmecobiidae; genus Myrmecobius; species Myrmecobius fasciatus. The sequence continues at coordinate 11,923 of JAJPUD010016900.1, forward strand.
TCAGATGGTTTCCTTGGCTCCATCATAGGCTGACAGATAGGCAAGGAGGGCCCAGCACAAGTCTCATTTCCTTAATGAAGCCTTCTCTAATCAAAGGGACAAAATGTGGCCTAAATTCAGAATGATAACAAGATTTAAGGTATCTGGGCTCTGTCTTAGGAACCATTTGGAGAGGTAGCATTTCATCACTGTGTCTTGATGCTTTCATCTGTGTCTTCTTTAGAGAAGAAAGTGGGTGCTGGGAGAGGGTAAAAGTGCCATTGAATGTTGGGAAAGTTGAGAGAGGGGAGAATTTGTAGCCCTTCCCAGTATGACTTCACTCATAATCAAACAATTTCTTGTAGGGTCCATCTTTGCAACTTTTACTCCCCACCTCCTATCTCTTTCACCCAACTGAATTTGGTCCAGATGCTGGGGCATCTTGTTATGGCTCTAACTTAATTCACCTAACTACTTAGTGGTAAAGTTCAAATTACAATCTATGTCTCATATTCTTTATACCATGACAAATTGACTCTTTAGACTCTGAACCCCTTGTGGAAACTTCTAGGACCTCCTGGGGATAGGAGTTGGAGGTGGTGATCTGGGTTACTTAGATCACTACATTTTATTTTCTTTTATACTAATGGCTTTTAATTTTTCAAAATGCATGCAAATATAGTTTTCAACATTCATCCTTACAAAATATTGTGTTACAAATTATTCTCCTTCCCTCCTTACCCCCCCTTCCCTAGACAGCAAGTAATCTAATACATGTTAAACATGTACAATTCTTCTAAACATACTTCTACATTTATCATGCTGAACAAGAAAAAACAGATCAAAAGGGAAAAAAATGAGAAAGAAAAGCAAGCAAATAACAACAAAAGTGAAAATGCTATGTTGTGATCTACCTTCAATCTCCATAGTTCTTTCTCTGGATAAAGAGGACTCTCTCCATCACAAGTCTATTAGAATCGGCCTGAATCACCACATTGTTGAAAGAGTCAAGCCCTTCACAGTTGATCACACATAATCTTGGTGTTACTGTATAATTTTTTTTTATTTTACTCATTTCACTTAGCATCAGTTCATGTAAATTTCTCCAGGTTTCTGAAATCATCCTACTGATGTTTCTTATAGAACAATACTATTTCATTACATTCATATACCATAACTTCCCCAAATCATGGGCATCCAACCAATTTCCAATTTCTTGCCATCCCAAAAGAACTGCTACAAGCATTATTGCACATTGGATTCTTTTCCCTTTTTAAATTATCTCTTTGGGATACAGACCTAATAAAAATACTGCTGGATCAAAGGCTATGTAGTTTCATAGCCCTTTGGACATAGTTCCAAATTGCTCCCCAGAATGGTTCAATCAGTTCACAACTCCACCAACAAACTACATTTTATTTTAAAACTATTCTGCTGTATTCAAAATATAATTTTAAAATGCATAAAGAGGAAATAGCATTGCAATTTTTGCCCATGCTCCAGATGTGGTGCCTTATAATGTCAATTATGTTTGGTGACAGCAAATATCTTGGGTAGTTATGAGCTCTTTAGGTCTAAACTGTCCTGTTGCCCTTATCATAGTCCTGAAGTCTTGGGGAACTGTCACCAGTCAATTAAGGATTTGCAAAAATTGATGAATCATGGTGGCTGAAAGGCTAGAGAAATAGCCCCAGAATCATTAGGTATGAGTTTCAAGTACTGTCTCTGATAGAGGCTGGTTGTATGATCCTGGGCAAATCATTTAATCTTTTAGAGCTGTAAGCAATTATCTATAAAATATGAAAACCTGATCAGAAATGATTAGAAGTTTTTCAGCAAGGACTTCTTTCAACAATAAAAACATAGTTCTAAGGTAGATAGATAGATAGATGGATGGATGGATCAAAATGCCATCACTGTGTTGGGGTCAAGATTTTAGTGTGTCTGACTTTGGCTCATCAGGTCTATACAAACGCAGAAGATTCTATCCTCAGTTAGACACAAATAGTTTTATGAACATGGTGATGTCTCTAAATTTGCACACTTCATATTTCTTTTAAGCTGTTGTAATTCTATTTCCTCATAAAGCACATCTCATAGAGCAACTGAATATTAGAAGTAGAAAGGCTTTGGAATTGAATCCATTGCCCTAATGTTAAGAATAAGAATTTAAGTCTCAGAACCTCGGGAATTGCTCAAAGTCATATTGCTAACTGGGAGCACAGAGATTTGTCGGTGTATAGGACACTAGAACTAGAATTAAGAAGACCTGAGTTCAAATTTGACTTCAGACACTTATTAGCTGTGTGATCCTGAGCATCCACCTAATTAATCTCTGCCCTCCTCAACTTTTTCACCTGTAAAAATGGAGATAATAACACCTATCTCTCAGGGTTATTGTGAGGATCAAATGAGAACTACATGTAAAGCTCTTATCTTATAGTTATATATCATATCATATATATGTTATATATAATAATTATATATCATGCATAATCTTATAATGTTCCTTTCTTTACCTGATGCTTAGTCCAGTCTTTGTTTCCACTGTACCATGTCCCTGAATGACCATTACTTAAAGTAGTTAGCCAGGTTAACCTACCTCTGGCATCCTCTAGGTTAAGCACTTTTGCCCCTTCTCCATGAGGCTCATGGGTTATATCAGATTCATTTCAAGTACCTAGGTGCACCTCTCTCTGTCTGTCTCTGTCTCTCTGTCTCTCTCTCCTATACACACACACATACACACACCACACACACATACTGTATATATGTGTGTATATATAGACACATATTTATCCCGTATATAGATACATATATTATACATATATATGCACATTCATCTATCCTATATATGAGCACTTATGTGTGTATACACACATACAGGTATCCTGTATATAGGTACATGTATTTGTATACATATACATATGTATCCTGTATATGTACTTATATGTATGTATACAAATATGTATTCTGTATATAAATATATATATATGCATTGTATACTGATATATGATATGTGTATTATATTATATGTTAATAACAAGCATTTATATAGCACTTAAAGATTTTTAAAGTGTTAGCTAGATGTCCCAGTGGACAGAGCCCTGGGTCTGGAGTCTAGAAGACTCATCTTCCTGAGTTCAAATCTGGCCTCAGATACTTATCAGCTATGTGATCCTGGGCAGTCATTTAACCCTGTTTGCCTCAGTTTCCTCATTTGTAAAGTGAGTGAAGAAAGAAATAGTAAACCACTCTGGCATCTTTACCAGAAAAAAACCCCGAGTGTTAGACAAGGACTGGGACATAACTAAAAAATGTCTGGACAATGATAAACAAAAGGTTTTCAATGCACTTTACTCATCTCATTTGATTTTATAATGATCCAGATGTAAGTGCCATTATTTTCCTCCTTTTACAGATGAAGAAACTGAGGCAGAGTTATTAAGTGATTTGCCCAGGGTCACACAGCTAATAAATGTCTGTGGATGGATTTGAATTCAGTAAAATTAATCTTCTTGATTCCAGCTCTTCCTGAACTCTAGGTTTAGAGTCTTATCCACTGGAATACCTAGCTACCTATGTTGACTATATTGGAGGAATGTGGGTATGTGGGGGACTAGATAGACTCTAAATCCCTTTAGGTTTAAATCTATGATTCAATTATCCTATGTCTCTATTCTGAAATTACTCTGGATTGTCACTGAACACTCTAGCTAGAAATGAACAGAATTTTCTATCCAGATGCACTTTGATATGTGGATGGTGATAGTACTATTACCTCCTTTTTATCCCAGCCTTCCACTCTTCTAATAAAATTACTTGGGATAAGTATACTCCATTTAAACCCTAGCTAAATTGCAAGATTAGAAAAGTCAATCAAATCAAGGGCCTATTAAGTTTATTCAGTTGACAGAGGGTTTGGGGGACTTTTGAATTAAACTATTCCAATTCATCATTTTGTCCTTTTTCAAAAAATTAATTTTTAAAGAAATTTGAAGAAAGTCAAGGCAGAACCAGTAGCAAAACAGCCTTTTACCAAGCTCTTCAGAATTCCCTGGGTGGAGAAGATTCAGACTCCAGCATTGAAGCAGCAGCTACGTGGTATTATTCCCTTGATCATTCAACTGAAGATTACTCATCATTCTCCAGGGCACTGGAAAATGCTACCCGGTAAGAAATAGGAGGAAAAGAGTTTTTAATTGGCCATAGTTTGTTGTGATCATCATGAAACATAAAAGTGCTTGGCTTCTTACTCATGTTTCAGCTTTAATTATTGTTACTAATTATTTGGCAAATTTCCATTATAGTACAGTGTGTAGTACAGGGATATAAGTGGAATCATAAAGTCATAGAATTTTAAAGCTTCAAAGGCCCTGAATGATCTTTTAGTCCAACTCACTCATGTCACAGAAGAGATGGGAAGGACTAGAGAGCTGACTTGACTTTCTCAGGAAACTAACTAACTAACTAATGTTAATTAAAAGAAGTCAAAGGAACTGAATTATTCAGCTTGGAGAAGAGAATTAAAGAATGGGAGTCCGAAAACAAGATAGTTTAAACTATCTGGAGGATTGTTATATGATCAAACAATTAACAAATATTTTCTCAGACCTATATGCCAGGCATCTTGCTAAATTCTGAAAATAAAGAGGCAAAAATGAAACCTTTTTTGCCCTCAAGGAGCTTACATTCTAATAGAGGAGAAAATATATGCATATAGAAACATAAATATAATACATACAATATAATGAACTAGACGTCCACTTAGGATTTCCTTCAATTGCTTAAGAACATTATTAAGATAAAAGGGTCATAACTTTTGCCAAGCTATCAAAGAGGTTCATGACATAAAGAAAAGCAAATAGCCCCTGCCTGATTCAGTCCAATCTCCTAATTTTACAGAGGAAGAAACTGAGGCCCAAAGAATTTAAATGACTCATGCAAATTGGCACAGGTAGTCAGAAGCAAAGCCTGTATTTTTATTCAGGTCCTCAAACTTGAAATTCAGTCCTTTTCCTTCTACACTAGTTATCAGCAGAAGATTAAACACTATATTTTCTATCTCTATTATAAGGCCACTTAAACTTTTTCTACTCCCAATCTCTTTCACCCAAGAAATTTTTATGTGACCCTGGATAAAGAGGTATATAAAATAGCTATACAAATCAAACACTTACTGCTAATAAATCATAATTTTGCAACCCCCACATTTTTGAGTCAAATGAGCTCAACAACCACAATTTAAGAAGCTGAGATCTATTGGAAGTAAGGAAGTAGGGGCTACAGTTTAGAAAGTTTTGTGATATATGAAAAGTTTGAAGGATATAGTTTCTGGGTAATTTATAATTTTAATAATCAAGCTAGCATATAATTAATAAAAGGGGAGAGCTCTTGAATACCAAAGAGACCTCATGGAACCCACTGATGAACTCCTATATGCCCTTGGAAGAGTTGGTGTTCCTGAGGATGGCAATCAACTCTAATTGATTAATAATTAAATAGAAGAATGAATATTATAATGAGAGGTATATTTATTCTAATGAGGAGCTGAGAGACATGACTAATCTCTCAGACTTGGACAAAATCTTATCCAGATTACCCCTGCCTAGGACAATCTAAATAAAAGGGGATCCATCTCTGCTCAGTGGACTACAATGATTTTAGATTAAATTTTTTGGAAGGTTCTCTAGTTGATTGAGATTATAATTCCAAGATATCATTTCATCATCCACTATGCATATTTAGAGAACAATTCTTTGATCTAATAATGTCCAAATGAAAAATATCAGATCTCCTCAATATTTAGTTATTTAATAATCATTTCTCTCAGTTTCCATCCCAAATGGTCAAAAGTTACTTTTTGAAAGTATTTGAAAGTATTTATTTTAAAGTTTTCACACACATAGAACTTAAACCCTTATTGTCCCTATAATTTCATTTAAATTAAATGCTACTTAATATATTTGTCCCTTAGGAACCCTTTCTGTGCCCTCCCTTTCTCCTTGCAAGAGCAAATTCTTCTGTCTCTAGAAGCCTATCAGAGAGTACTTGTCCAAAGATTCCTTTTCCAAGATCCCTACCCCCTCCTGCCATATCTAAATAAGAAGATTTAGATTTCCTTCTGTATCTTCCCTTTTCTTCCTCTTCCTCTCCTCCCTGTCATCTTCTCACCTACCATAGTTCATCCTGTTCTCTTATCAAAATAGGAACAATGTGGTTATGATTGATTCAACATCCAGTAACTTCTTTTCCATTTTCAGGAAGCTCATAGTTCCCCTTTTGCTCCTCTGCTCAGCCTGGTCATGGCCAAGCTATTATTGCTACACTAGCTGAGGGAAGAAGAACTAGTTTTAGATGACGGCATATTTTGACAATCTACTAAAGCCATTCAAAGATGTTGCAATCTCCAATCTAAAAGTGGATCAATTAATCAGTGATTGAATGGATGAGCCAGCATAGTTGTTGGTATAAGATTGTTGGAGATGTCACATTTTAATCTTTGTTAAAAAGCAGTGCTCATTCTTAAAGTTTTTATTTTTCCCTAAATATTGATTCTATCACAGGTAACACAAATGGATAGAATTCTAGAATTTGAATTATCCTGAGTTTAAATTCTACCTATGATACTTATTAGTTATGTTACCCTGGTCAGGTCACTTAACCTATCTCAGCCTCAGTTTCTTCATCTGTAAGATAGAGGAGTTAGATTTGATGGCCCCTAAGATCCCTTCCTGATCTTTACCTATGATGATATAAAATTGCCTTTTTGTTTTAAGTAATAATATTTATGGGGCAGAGAAGTGTTGCAATGGATAGAATTCCAGGCTTAAAACAAAGAAAATCTGAATTCAAAACTGGCCTGAATTTATATCTGCTTTCAGTGACCCTGGGCAAATCACTGAACCCTATTTACCTCAGTAAAGATTATGCAATTATAGTTCTGGGGTTATTTATGACTGACCTTGAACAACTCATCCTCTTCTAGCCTTATGGGACTTAGATGTAAAATGGAAATCATCAGCACTGAGTCATGGGAAATTAGAGAAAAAAAGCTATTCTTAGTGAGATATGGTAGTTTGGGGTGAGGGACTGGAGCTTGGAATTGACATGGATACAATACAAATATTATAGAATAATATTTCCATGAATCTAGGGGCTGAGGCAGCTTTAGTACCTGGATTTAATACAGCTTTAGGCCAAAGTGGAGGGAGGCAGTCAATGTACTTAATCCGGGCAAAAGTCAAGTTTTAGCGATATAGATGTTTCAGACATGAAGGACTAGAGAATTAAATTCATATAAGTAAAAAAACTAGAAAAGCTATTTCTTGGTCCCCACACCAGGGCCACTGCAATTTGACTATTGATCCAGGACAAGAGCCATTTGACTCTTATTTTAAAACACTCATTTTGGGCTACATAGAGAAATGGTATCCCATTATGACTAGTGATTGCAACACAAATGGGAGACTAGATTTCTGGGGAGTCTCTGCCATGTTTTTTCTTCTTGATTCCCAGAAGGTAGTATTTATTAGATATTTTCATCTTCATATGTATCAGAACCATTGAGGTTTTATATATATATATAAGAGGAATCACTTCAGTCTAGTACTACAGTCAGCAGCTCAGAGGTATTTTGAAAAGTATTTAGTCCAACCAATTCATTTTATAGAAAAGAAAACAAAGGCCCAGAGTGGTGAGGCAATTTTTCCCCAAAGCAAAATTAGTAGCAGGGTTTAGATTTGTACAGAAGGTCCTCTAGGGGTATTTCCATTGCACCAAAATGTTCAATCAATAAGCTGTTGGATGAGGAAGGAAGTTTTGGATTCAAAACTTGGCCCAGACATTTACTAATTCAGTGACTAAATACAACTTATTTTATGTCAAGAATTCTTAGGGCCTTCATCTGAAAAACAGGGATAATCATACTTCTGGATAATAAGATCATGTATAGCAATGTATTTATTTAGTACTTATTATATAAGATCTTAGCAAACTTTAGAATATTACATATAGGATAAGTATTATTGATCATTATTTTCTCAGTTCAACATAGCCCAAATTCCATTATTATTAGGAATAATTTTGGTAATTGTCCAAATCCATTGTTGAGAAGAAAGAAGAATATATAAAAGAGTGGAAAGAAAAGTGACTTAGGTGTCAAAGGTTCCCAGTTCAAATCATACTTTGATTACTTGTTATCTGGGTGATCCTGGACAATTTCTGTTCCTTTTTTTTTTCTGCGCTTCAGTTTCTTCATTTGCAAAATAAAAGAGTTAGACTGTAATTTCTAAGGTCTCTTCCAGCTTTAAATCTAATGTATGATCTTTTCAGGCCCCTCTTGTAAGGAAATTCTATACTTATTTTAAGTATCCTTTCCATAAGAAACTATTACACACATACACACATATAATATATACATACAACATACATACCCCGCGGGAAATGCACCATCTGGCCCATTGTACTAGGCCAAATTGTGTGGATTGATTTGTTCTTCCCAAGATAGAGGTAACAGCTATATATTGGCAGGAATCCAGAATGCCTGAGGGGTGGAAATCTAACAATTCCAAATACTTGCTGTGATATTGGGAGGAGATCAGAAGTGGGAAAGCTGAACACTTTCTAAAGGAACCTCCTGCTGTAACCAGACATGTCTGTTCCTGACCCCCTACAACTCTGTCTTACACTTTCTCATGCCTTGCTGCATTTGCTCCTGCCACGACCCCACAAATTTCCTCCTCTCCTTTCTCTGTCTCATTTGTGAGTGCCAAGAGAAGGAATGCCTTTTAAGGACCCCAGTACAACCAAACTGTATAAGAGCTCCCATTTGATGGGGACCTACTCATATAACTGAACATAACAGCACATCCCTCAAGTAACCTAACACATTTAGACTGGAATGAATATGAATATTGTCGAGCCACAATCGTGGATCTGAAAAGTTTATCTTTTCCCATATTTCTGCACCAGTAGAAATATCACCTGGCCTGAAAGTTCCATTTCAGTTAGCCAAAAAGCATTTTCTATGTGCTAAACACCAGAGATACAAAGAAAAGCAAAGATTGCCCTTGCTTTCAAGAAGCCCACAATCAAATGGTAAGAAAATGTGGAAATGAGATAAATACAGATTAATTTGGAGGAAACATTAGACAGAAGGCACAAGGGCACCTGAGCATAGGCTTGATTGAGACTTGAAAGAAGTCAGGGAAGCCAGTAGGAAGACAGAGGAGGGGGAGCATTCCAAGCTTAAGAGACTGGGTGTGAAAATTCTTGGTGTGAGCAGATGGAAGATCATTGTCACTGTACATGGAAGGGATTAAGGTGTAAGTAGACAGGGAAAAAAAAATGACCCAAGTGGTGAAGAGTCTTAATAGCCAAATGGAGAATTTTACATTTGTATAGTAAAGCACTTAGAAGATTATTGAGTAGGGGACTGACAGTCAGACTTCTTAAAGAAAGATGACTTTGTCAGCTGAATGGAAGATGGACTGGAATAAGGAGCCAATCAGAAGGCCAATGATATTATCTAAGCAGGAAGTGATAAGATCAGTTAGAGGGTAGAAGAAGGGTATGTAGGAAAGATATAATGAAAAGAGAATTGATAAGACTTCTAGTGGGTTGCATTAGGGAGGAAAGTGAAAAAGAGAAATCAAGGAGAAATCAAGGTTTTGAACCTAAGTGACTGGAAGGATGCTGGTCATATTCCATCTTCTCTGAGAAATTTTCCTTCCACAATCTTTCTTGGAATCTCTGATTTCCTTCAAGATTCAGCTGAAATACTATACAAAATATGAAGCTTTTCTTGGTTGCCTCCACCCCAGTCTCTTAATCTAAGAGATTAAAGTGGCTTGCTATATAGGTCATGTGGCTAATAAGTAGCGGAGCCAAAATTTTTAACAAGATTCCCTATTCATTGTTTCTTCTACTGTACCATATGTATGTCATATTATTACTACTGATAATAGCAATAACAACAGCCTTATGTTTATATAGTACCTTTTTTTTAGTACTATAGAATTTTTTTCACTTTTCTGACGATTTTTGTGAGGTAAGAAGTGCAAGTAATATCCCCCCCCCTTTTTTTTTTACAAGTGAGAAAACTGATACTCATAAAGTTTGTCACTTAATTAAATAATGCTTAAATTGGTAAGTGGAAGGGGCAATACTTACACCTAAACCTTTGGCTATAAGTATCACACTTTTCCCATGATATCAAATCTATTATATCAAATCCTAGAATCATGACCTTAGAAGGCATTTAGTCCAACCTAAACAAGACCAGTCTCAATAATAAATCTTCCAGCCTCTACTTGAAGACCTCCAATGATGAGAATCCTTCTATCTACCTAAGGCAGTTCATTCCACTTTTGCACAGCCCCAGTTATTAATAGTTTTTTCCTTCCCTTGGACCCAAATTTACCTTTATGAGAATTCTATTATTTTCTCCTTGTTTTGCACTTTCAGTCCTAGCAGAACAAATACAATCTCTTTTCCATGTGACAGATCTTCAAAGACAGCTTTGATCTCTCTCCTAAGTGTTGTTTTCTTCAGGCTAAACAACCCTTTTCTGTCAACCAAGCCTCAAATGACATGATCCCAATTTCTTAGAACATCCTGATTTCTGTCCTCTGGATCTTCTCCAACTTATCAAAGCTTTGTCTAGATTATGGCACCCAGCAGAAAATGTAATACTCAAGAAATGATGTGACTAGAGGATAGCAGGATGCTCAATAAATATTTCATTTTTTATTTTTTTTTACTGTTTCCTGTTACTCAACTTCTCTCCTCCCCCAGAGATGTTCCAAATTATACTACAAATTTACTCTCACTGTACTTATCTCAGTCATCCAAGAAAACAGATAAATGATAAGACCTTGACCCCATCAGGGCACATCCCAGCTTCCTATTATACTAAACCAGTGTAACCATCCTTAAACTGGCTCTCATATTCAGTTGCCGATTTAATGATATTTATTAAGTGCTTCATTTAATTAATTATTCAATCAACCAACACTTATTAAGCCCCTAATATGTAAATATAATAAATGAAATGATCCCAACTCAAAATAATAATAATGGCTTATATTTACATAATACAGTAAGATTCTCAAAGTGCTTTGAATAAATTAACTAATTTGATCCTCACAACAGCCCAGTGAGGAAGCTGCTACAATTACCCCCATTTTACAACTCAGGAAATTAAGAATTAAAATGGTTAGGTGATTTTCCACACATAATCAGGAAGTGTGGTAGAATTTAGGATTCTAATTCAAGTTCAACTCTCTATGCAATAGTCTCAACACTATTAAGCATCTCATTGACTCAGTGGATCAAGTGTCAGACATGGAGTCAGGAAAACTTGAATTTATGTCCTGTCTTAGATCCTTATTAGCTTTGTTTCACTGGACAAGTCACTTAATCTTTTCTTTGTCTCAGTTTACTCATCTGTAAAATGAGGACTAATAGCAGTTGGTTGTTGTAAGAATAAAATGAATTTAGAGAGATAAAGCACTTTGTAAAACTTAAGGAACTTTATAATTGCTATCTATCTATCATCATCTCTTATTATTATTAAGTCCAGCCATAATTTTATGCTGAGCACTGGATTCAAAGAAAAAACAACCTCTACCCTCACAGAACTTATAGGCATGGTACACCGATAAATCAAAACAGAGCACTTGGAAGTGGGGACACTAACAGCTACAGGGAACAGATAAAGGGATTTTGTATAGAAGGGGCTGTTTGTTTATCCTTGCTAATATTCTGCTGTGGGCACCATTTGGCTGACCTTGAGGGAATGGACACAGGCACAGTATTGGTGGGGGAAGGGGAGTGAAGGCAGGCGTGGGGAACAGAGCAGTTCTCTTGGGACCATGCTAAAGCCATATGTGGTAAAGCACAGGTTTGAATGATGAAGTGTCCTCATTTTCAAAAAGAGACATCCATTATTTTAGTAATGACTACTGCATTCATAGTGTGCCTTCCCCGATCAACTCTAACACTCTCTTCTCTCTCTTGCTCCAGGGACTATTTTATCAACTGTCCCATTATTGACATGGTCAGCCATTGGGCAAGGGGAACCCGAGGGAACAGCTACATGTACTATGTGCCTGAAACCTACTCTCAGAACAGGTAAGGTGATCATTTGGCCAGAAATAGCTGGTCTTCTGGAAAAATGTGTTTCTTGTCTCTGGGTGATCCTGTATCTTTTTTTACTTTAAATAAAATTTGCCCTTCAGAATTTCAGGAATCTGTAACGTTGTAAGTATGCATATTTTCTCTTCTTCTGGAGATCATAACCTTTCATTGACTTAGTAAGTGGTCTTTGACCCTTCAAACAACTTCATGATCTTTCCAAACTTACAAGATTCATCCTCAGCTGACCCACATTAAGTCTATTGGTGCACTTTTCAAATGTGGTAGAACCAGCTGGTATTTATTAATTCTCAATCATAAAGAGTTTTAAGGTTTGTAAAGTGCTTTACAAATATTCTCATTTGATCCTCACAACCATAGTAGGTAAATGCCACTACTATCCCTATTTTACAAATGAGGAAACTGAGTCAGATATAGGTTAAAGGACTTGTCTAGTCTCCAAAAAGTAATAAGTGTCTGAGGCTGGATTTGAACCTTAGTTCTTCCTGATTCTATATCCAGCTCTCCATTCACTGTGGCCTAATCTACCACTTGAACTTTCTTGATATATCATTTGAGAGTTAATGCTATGATGAGGAATCTGTAGGAGTCATTAATCCTTTTTACCATGGACCTCTGACTCCAAATCCATGAGTAGAAATTTATAATGTATTAGAGAGAAGGAATTAGGGGTGGGGAGAGAAGAATAAGGAGAATAGCTACAGCATACTCATAAATTTCTATGATATAAGATAAAGCATTGATTTTCAAAGCACGGGTCCTACATGCTAGGGCCTTTTTTTTTTTTCCTGAGACAGTTGGGATTAAGTGACTTGCCCAAGGTCACACAACTAGGAAGTGTTACACATGCTAGTGCTTTAAAATTGTGAGCTAGTAATTCTGTGGTATTTATATGTGTCATCATCTATGCTAGTATGAGACTTAAATTTTTAATTATATGTAAATATCTCTCAACATTTCTCACAGCAAAGAATTGTATGTGTCTCATAAATATTTAAACCAAGGTAGAGAGTGATAGGAGTAATGGAGAGATTCACAGACACAGTAATTTAGACAAATGAAAAATCTTTTTAACTGAAGGAACCAGGGAAGGCTAAAGAGAGGAAAAAGTCCCTGAGTTAAGCCTTAAAAGAAAAGAAAGCTTTCAAAGGACAAGACTAAGGAAGAAAGAAGTATAATTAGTATTGGTACAAGAATAACTTGTAATAAGGAAACTGAGGCCAAGGAACATTAAAATTTCTTCAAAGGGAATCTGAACAAGAATTTGAACCCAGTTCTTCTAAAGCTAAGTCCAAAGTTAACTTTGCAATACAACTCCTGACTTCTAAGGAGATGAGACTAGCCAGATGTTCAGAATCAGCCCACTAGTCTATCTCTGATGTTTGTATCAAAGGACCTGATATGGTTAGACATGATAGCCACCCCCAAAATTTAGCAGCTTTAAGCAGGGAGTGATTCAACCTCACAAGCTCAAGCTATTTTCTCCTTGAAAAAACATAAGCTCTTTACACTCGTCCTGGTTTCCCCGAAACCCCTTCCCATCTGTCATCCATGAAATGCTCAAGGCCTCCTTTGAAGTATTTCCATGTTTGATCTGCCCCACATCTTGAGGATTACAAGTTGACCAAAGAAAGGAAGGGATTTAAGTAGTTTGTGCAAAAACTCTAGGCAAAAAAGCATGAGAGTTGTATTGAGAAGAGGAAAAAAAAAAAAAAAACATCTGTTTCAGACTCGAGGATGAAAGGAACCTGTCTCAGCCTGTGGTTGGTTGAACATGTGGTCAGAAATACCCAAGATGGGGAGATGTGTCCAGAAATATTTCCCTTCTGGAAGGGGGAGTTACTGGTGTCTTTTGTCATTAGGGAATAGTCACATAATTCCAGGGTCAACTCTTTAATTTGGGGCCCCTGATTCCTTTTATAGATAGAAGTTGAAGGGTATTCAATGCTTTTGTCCTTATAGCTAGAGCATACCACCATCTGGGTCCTATGGGCCAGGAAATCTATGGATTACATGCAGAAAGATGGAGAAACCAGTTCAATCCAATTTGATTCCACTTTGATTAAGTTCAAATGTTCTGAATAAATCTACTGTTAGTAAAAATCACACAAACATGGCTATCAGTGACTGTCATCAAATGAACTTGTATCAGCTAGTTTGCATAGTGAATAAAGTGTTGAATTAGAGCGTTGGGAAGACATGATTTTAGATCTTACTTCAGATATTTAGTAGATGAGTGACCCTGGGCAAGATAGGTCAATAGCATTTATTAAGTGTTTACTATATTCCAGGCATTGTGTCAAGTGCTGCAGAGACACAAAGACAAAAAGTAGTCCTTGTTCTCAAGGAGCTCAAATTTTATTTAGGGAGATAGCTTGAAAATATTTACTACAAAATATATATAGGGTAATTTGGAGACAGTCTCAGAGGGAAGGCACAGACATTGAGAGGAACTGAGAAAGAAAGGCCTCTTGCAGAAGTTTCAAGCTTAAACTTAAAGGATGTCAGCATGCATAGAGGAGAAATAGGAGCATTCCAGGCATGGGGGACAATTAGGGAAAATTCAGCATGGGAGTTAGAATGTCCTGTGTGAAGTAATAGAGAAAATGGAAGGAGTAAAAATAAGAAGACTGAAAATATAAAAAGAAGTAAGGTTACTAAGGGCTTTGAACTGCGAATAGAAGATTTTGTATTTGATCTTGACAGCAATGGGGAACCACTGGAGTTCATTGAATAAGGAAGTAATGTGGTCAGACCTATGCTTTTAAAAGATCATCTTGACAACTAAATGGAGGATAGAATGGAAGAGGGAGAAATTTAAGGAAGAAAGACCAACTAGCAGGCTATTGTAAATAATCTAGACACAAGATAGCAAGGGCCTGCACCAGGATTTGTCAGGGGATAGAATATAATATATATGAAAAATGCTGCAAAATCAACTAAATTTGGCAAATGGTAGCTTATGGATGAGAGAAGAGTTTAAGATGATAACTAGGTTACAAGCCTAGGTGACTAAAAATATAGTAATGTTCTTGACAGTCATAGGTAAGTTTGGAAGCATGGAGGATTTGGGAGGAAAGATAATGAATTTTGATTTTTCAACCAGTTGAAAGTTATAAATTATAAGATATAAGAATGGAAATGAGAGAGTCAGTCAAATAAATCTGAGAGTCATCTGCATAGAGATAAAAATGGAATTTATGGGACCTAATGAAATCACCAAGCACAACAGTATAAAGAATGAAAAGAAGAGAGGCTAAGACAAAACATTGTTGGACATCCAAAATTATTAAGCATGACCTACATGAAGAGTCAGCATGAGAAACAGCTAGAAGAAGAACCAGGACAAACTAGAAAGGAGAGAATTAAAGGGAAGAGGGTGATCCACAATATCTAAGACTGCAAGGAGATCAAGAAGGATGAGGACCGAGAAAAAACTATTAGTTTTGGCAGTTAGGAGATCATTAGTAACTTTGGAGTGAGAAGTTTCAATTGAGTAGTGAGATCAGAAGTCAAGTTGCAGAGAGTTTAGGAGGAGAATTAAATCAAAGGCACTGATTATGAAGGAAAAAAAGAAAGAAAGAAAGAAAGAAAGAAAGAAAGAAAGAAAGAAAGAAAGAAAGAAAGAAAGGAAGGAAGGAAGGAAGGAAGGAAGGAAGGAAGGAAGGAAGGAAGGAAGGAAGGAAGGAAGGAAGGAAGGGAGGGAGGGAGGGAGGGAGGGAGGAAGGGAGGGAGAGAGGGAGGGAGGGAGGGAGGGAGGAAGGAAGAAAGAAAGAAAGAAAAGAAAAAAAGAAAAGAAAAGAAAAAAGAAAAGGAAGGGAGGGAGGGAGGAAGGGAGGAAGGAAGAGAAAGGAGAAAATAAGAGAGGAAAGAAAGGAGGAAGGGAGGGAGGAAAATAGCAAGTGCAAGGGAGATGCCCTGAGAAATAACTAATGAATAAAGAGATTGGAGGCCATAGGGAAGACAACGAATAGTGTCAGAGGTCATACGGCAAATAAAAATATAGAATGTTAAGATTATGAGTTAAAGGAATCACAGAGTTCATGAACTAGGAAATGAAATACTTGTAAGTTATAGAAGTATTGAGCAGTATCAAGTCTCTTAACCTCTCTTGCCCTCAATTTCTTCATATGTGAAATGACAATATAATAGCTTCTAGCACAGAACAATGTGCATATATAAGGAAATAACATGCAACACATTTTTAAACTTTGATATATTTTATTATTATTTCTAAAAATTATTGCTTGTCTCAGCTAATTTATATATCACTTTGTATGACTTTAAATTAATTAGATTATAAACTACTTGAAGTCAGGAACTCTTTTTTGCTTCTTTTTGTATCCTTAGCACTTAGCACAGTTCCTGGTACATAATAGATGTTTAATAAATCATTTTGTTTCTCTGTATCTCAATTTTCTAGGTGATAACAAGGCGCCTTCCAGTTGCAGATCCAGATCTAATTTTTTAGATCTTATGAACTAAAAACAAAAATTTCATAATATAGGTAATAGAAGAAAAGGTGATTTCAAAAATGCAAAGTTTCTGGGAATGGAGCAAAAAAGGGCAGAGCACAGTGAACTTTCAGTATGTCCCTTCATAGTGTCCTCTCCTCAGTCTGTAAGCCAGAGGTAGGGGGCACAATATTTCAGACAGGCATAATAATGACACTTAGGGAACAGCCAGAAATGAGGTCCAAAAGCAGGCTGTGTCAGAATTCCGGGACAACCATTAAGCAATAGGAGGTTGTCAAAGGTGCGATCCAAGCCCATGTGAGTCAGAATAGACTCACAGCATGAGGAAACTGGCAGAGACATGGTTTTGGTACTCTGAGTCAAAATAGAGGCTGAATTATAGAATAATAATAATAAATACTTCTCTCCATTGAACACATCTCAAAATCTTTAAATCTCAAGAGATGGTCTGAGTTGTCATGTCTTAAAAATGCATCACTCTCTGGCAAGAAGCCTCTCAAAGTTAGCCAGGCTGGACTTCATGTGACAGATATGCAGTCTATTGATAGACTTAAGTCTTTTTCACTTAGGACAAGACCTACCAGAACTCATATTTTTTCTATTGACAAAACCTTTAGAAACTCACCATTTCATCCGTACCACAGTGGGGCAATGAACTGGATGCTCTTCTTCAGGAGATAGATACATTTTAGAGGAAATGTGGTATGATGGATAGCTTGTTGCACTTAGAGAAGGACATAGGTATGAATTCCACTTCTTACCTTAAGCAAATTTCTCTGATAAGGCCTCATTTCTCAATCACAGAGGGAACTGATCCAAATATATAAAAAAGTCAAACCATGCCCCAATTGATAAATGATCAAAAGATGATCTATGCCCAAAGGACATTTGAGCTATTTGACTGTGGAAAAGTCATTTAACTTTTCTAAACCTCAATTTACTTATCTTTAAAAGGAAGTTAAGAAAACCATTAGTATTCACTTCTCAAGGTAGCTGGGAAGACCTAATGAGATAATATTATCACAAAATCATAGCTCTAGGGAGCCTCAGAGGCTTATTTTACATTACATTACAATTGTAATCCCTCATTTTACAGAGGAGAGAGTTAATATTAAGGCATGCTCCAAGTGATTTCTGTCATTTTGACTAATCATTTTTTTAGGATCCCTTCCCCCACAAGGAAAAGGGCCAAAGCCTAGTGACAGACCTTAAACTTTTTCCACTTAAGACACCTCTTTGCCTGAGAAATTTTTATGCCACCCTGGTTATATAGGTACATAAAATAGGTATACAAATCAAACATTTACTGGTAATAAATCATAATTTTGCAACTTTCATTCAATTACATGACCCCTCATGGGACTGCATGCAATTAACAAGCTTTAGTTTATGACATAACATCTTAGAAGGGAAAATATAGTTGTGATGACTCAGTAAAGTAATAATATAAAGTTCTGTAAAATTAGGTTATTAGAATTTTGAGCTACAAGACACCTCTTCTTCAGTTCTCTCATTTTAGAAATAAGAAAACTGAGACCCAGAGGTGGTAAGTAGCAGAAAGGATTACAACCAAACTGATTCCAAACTCTTAAATGTAATTTGTTATTAGTGATTGTAATAATCCAATAAATATACATCTATTAAATAACTACTATATGCCAAGCACCATGCCAGCACCTGAGAATGGAACTTTCTATTTATTGGGGATGAGAGAGAGACAACACATAGTCATAAATAAACATCAAATTTATGCAAAATAAATTCAAGGCAGCTTGGGGGAGGGTGGAAGCACTAGCAGCTGGAAGGACCAGAAAAAGCCTCATGTTACCCAAACTGAAAGAAAACAGGGACTTTAAGAAGCAGAGCTAAGGAGGGAATACATTCAAGGAGAGGAGACAATACAAAGTCATAGAAATGGGAAGTGAAATAATCTGTGCAAAGAACATTAAGAAGGTCAATTTGTGCCAGAGTGAAGAATGCATGCCATTTAAATTAAATTATAAAAATGTGAATTAGTATCATAATTACTATTCTTTAAGCAGGATTGAGAAAAATAGCCTGTTCAGCCTTCCACACAGAACTGCTCTGTGTAAACTAACATATAAGGGATAGGCTAAAAACTTGGCAAACTGTAAACTTTGTACCGATGTGAAGAATTTTTAGTTCTATTCCTTTAAGGAGTACACAGGAAAACATTTATAATGACTAAGAAAGCAGCAGTGTTTATCTTTTATATAAATTATCTCCTTTTTTGGAATGGAATTGTAAAAGCTACAGATGATCACTATATTTCTTCATATTTTTCTGGACATCTCAAAATTACACATCCCAAATATTATCTTTGCTGGTTGACTGTCTTGGCCATTTTTAGAAATTGGGTCCAAGGACAATATTGAAGTGGCTAGACTAGCTACTCCTTGTGTGGTCAATAAGATTGAGCAATAAAAATTCATGGAAATAGAAGAGGGGAATGAATAGAAAGAGCTGTGGATTGGAGGTTTGGGACTTAAAAGTTACAGGTTCAACTCCTAGCACTAATATTCTCTACCTATATGATCCTGGACTAGTGACTGCAGATATGGTTTGCCTTAACTTAGAAAAGATTAATCAAAGTGTTTCCAACAATTTGTAGGGGAAAAATAAATATATATAATGTACATGATAGCACAGTTAGATGGTTTCAGAAATAATTGAATAATTGGACTCAAAAAATAGTTATAGATGATTTGATGTCATCTTAGAAGGCAGTTTCCAATGGAATATTCCAGACATGTGTTGTTGGCTCTGGCTCAATACCTAACATTTTTATCAGTGACTCAAACTTAGGCATAAATGGAAAGCTTATTAAATTTTCAGATTTTGGAGGGATAGCTAACACATTGGCTGATAGAGTCAGGATCCAAAAAGACTTTGACAGACTGGAGCATTGGGCTGAACCTAATAAGAGGAAATATAATAGAGATAAATGTAAAATCTCAGGTTCAAAAAAATAAATGTCCACAAATACAAGATAAGAAAAATTAGCAATTTGTGGAAAAGAAAGTACTGAAGGAGCAAGTTAATAATTAGAAATTAACCTTCTCTACTGTGCATTCATCTGGTTGTCATCTCATTAGGATTCAGTATGTGCAGAATTGGCTCAAAGAAGAAATAATATAACATGCAATATGGGAAAACCAATCTATCTTACATTGCAGGAAAATAGGAGGTGGAATGGGAAATGGAAAGGGGGAAGTTGATAAAAGAGAGGGCATATTGGGGGAAGGAGTGGTCAGTAGCAAAACACTTTTGATAATGGGCAGGGTGAAAGGAGAGAGAATAGAATAAATAGTGGGGGGATACAGTTAGCAATAATAATTGTAAAAAGAATTTTAAAGCAAATTTCTCTGATAAGGCCTCATTTCTCAATCACAGAGGGAACTGATCCAAATATATAAAAAAGTCAAACCATGCCCCAATTGATAAATGATCAAAAGATGATCTATGCCCAAAGGGCATTTCCTTAATCTAACAAAACCACTACTGGGCATAAATAGCAAAAGAAAATTTTTTTTTTAAAAAAGGAAAAAACCTATATGTACTAAAAATATTTGTAGCAGCTCTCTTCTCAGGGCAAAAAATGGAAATTAACGGGATGCCCATCAATTGGAGAATGGCTGAATAAATTGTGGTATGTGATTGCCATTGAATGTTATTGTTTTATGGGAAATGATGAGCAGTATGCTCTCAGAAAAAAAAACAAAAAACAAAAACACATAGAAAGTCCTCCATGAACTCAAGCAAAGTAAAATGTACTGTATACAAAGTAATAGCAATGTTCTGGGATGACCAGCTTCAAACAACTTTGCTATTTTCAGCAGTACAATAATCCATGACTACTCTGAAGGATTTATGATAAAAAATCTTATTCATATCCAGAGAAGAAACTATATCTGAATACAAACTGAAGCATATTCTCTCTCTCTCTCTCTCTCTCTCTCTCTCTCTCTCTCTCTCTCTCTCTCAACTTTATTTTTCTTGTGTTTTTTTTTTTAATTAGAGTGGGAGATTTATATTTTCTTTCTCAATATAACTTTTTATGGAAATGTTTTGCATAACTTCACATGTGGTTTCTTAATGGGGGCTGAGAGTGTGGATAAGGGAAAGAATCTAGAACTTAAAAAATGTAAAAAACAAATGTAAAAAATCATTTTAAATGTAATGGGGAAAATATTAAATAAATTAAAAAAAAA
>JAJPUD010016901.1:0-32763 GCA_023553655.1 Myrmecobius fasciatus
AAACTAGATCTCCAGTTTTTATTCATATTGGAATTACAGCAGCTATCCATTACTGATAGGCATGAGAGTTTTGATTTGTTCCGTTTTCAATCTAAACTTGTTCACCCCCAACTCATGGCAGCTCATCATATTGGTATCTCTCTTAGTGTAGATACCTTATTGTTTTAGCCCTACTACATCTCAAATGACCCCCAACCTCAGCCTCCCCAGTAGCAGAAATGACAGATAGTGTACACCCCCGTGCCCAGTCTCTATTCCTGTTTTGAAGTTTGTTAGGAAGTTTTTCCTTTGTTGGCCTTTTTTTTTTTTTTTTTTTTTTTCAGTTGGTGCAATCTTGGTGCTCTTGTGCTCTCCAGGACCAAAGACAACAAGTATAATTCTTTTTCTACATGATAACCCTTCAAATATTTGGACAAAGTTGTCTTGTCGTCCATGAGTCTTCTCCACACAAAACATGCCCATTTTCTTCAAACGATGCTCACATGGCATGAATAAGAGGCCCTTACTCCCCTGGCTGCTCTCCTTTTGACTCTCTCTAGCTTATTAATGTCCTTATTAACAGAACACCAGAACAGATCACTAACCTCCAGATGGGAAGTTTGCATCCCTTTTAGGTCTCTGTCCTATATCCTGATCATCCCTTCCTCAACCAGTCCTCTACCAAGTTCTGATCTCATGAAGAGTGTCCATCCCTGGGAGTTATGGGAAGTACAAGGATAAATTGGTCTTCTATTTAGGATAAATTGGTCTTCTATTTACATGATCAAAACATGGAGGGGGGGATGTGAACTCTTAATCCCCAGGTCCTGTTGCTCTTCTTATGTGACTCCTGAGATTTACACAGTTCAGTAAATCCCTGTTTTGTTCCTTATCTGTTCCCTCCTTTCCCCACTTCTACCTAAGAGCTAAGTTTGGTCTCCTTGGCTTCTGTCTGTTAGATGCCACTTTTGGAAAGCTTCAGCTAAAGTGAAAGGAAACCAACTGGATGCTGATTTATGCACATCTTATAAAATACTTTATGTATACTCTGTATTTGCTTAAATGTATACATGTATCTTCCCCCTCCTCCCTGCTATCTTTGAGAATAGATACTGTTTCACTACTTTCTTTGGATCTCCAAGGCCCTAGCTGGGTACCTGCCCCATAATGAGTGTTGTTAAACAGAATTAAATAAGAGTTGGACATTAAAAGGCTAGTAGAATAAGCTGAATGCTAGGCTCCCTGGGGTTTCTCCTCCAGTTTGGCAAGCTATGAGATGGGAGATGGTGACATTCACTGGCTATACCTAGGCAGGACTCACCCAGAATGATGCAATATTTCTGTGAGGGTCAGCAAAATAATCCCAGAATTTATGGAATACACAGAAAAGAGAAAGGTAATAGTAGTTGCCAGAGAAAGAAGATATTATTTCTGACTCTTAGACATCTAGATTTGGAGTAGGGACACCTTGAGTATCTATAGTCTGAGATTAGGGGCTTGGGTATTACTTTAGAACACCACCACCACCACTACTACCCCACCATAAGAAGGAATATCCCTGGTACAATTTCTGATAAGTTTTAAGGTGGTTGCTAACTTGCATTTGGTAGACATTTCCTCACTGAGAGTTTCTTTGGCTGATAAAATCACAGGTCCAGTCATAAAGAAAAAAACCAGACAACTCACTATTGAACAGAAAGAATCCTTGAAGTGTTCATTTATTATGAAATAGAGGCTCCCTTTGCAGGAAAGTGTGTCACAGTGTGAAATATGCTGGATCCTCAGAAATGTAATAACTGACTCCTGGGCCAGTACTCTATCCACTGGGCCATCTAGCTGCCCCCTGAAATGTAGGAACTGGATCAGTTCTCATTTGGTTACTTGCTAACTATGTAATTATGACCATTTAACTTTTTTGAACCTCAGTTTCTTCTGTTGGTCACTCCATGAGCATTTATTGAGTAGCCCTTCTGTACCAGGCACTGTGCTGAGTAATTGTTGTTTGTCCTTCATGCTCCAAGAGGGCCCTGACATCAGGGAGGGGATGCCATGACTTGTGAGTGAATTGGATTGAAGTGAGGGAGGGCTGGGCAAGGTTGTCAGTCTGACTCTTCCCCACTACTTCCCTCCCTTGGCCAAAGATCAAGATCTCCCATTGAATTCAGGGCCATCTTCAGTCTTTCTGATCTATATCTGCCTAAGTGCAGGAGATACAAAGAAAAAAAAAACAATTCATGCTTCAAAGAAGTTCACTGTTTAATGGAGGAGACAATCTGTAAAGAACTAAGTACAAACAAGTTATTTTATTGTTATTGTTGTTCAGTTGTTTTAGTGGCATCTCTGTTACCCAGTTTAGGATTTTATTGACTAAAATAATGGAGTGATTTAACATATCCTTCTCCATCTCATTTTTATAGATGAGGAAAACTGAGGCAAGGAAAGTTAAGTTATATGCCCTAGTTCACACAGCCAGTAAGTATATAAAGCCAGATTTGAACTCAGGAAGATAAGGCTTCCTGATTCTAGTCTTTGTGCTCTGTGCACTATGGCCCCACCTAGCAGCCCACAAAAAAGTTATAGACAAGATTGAAAACCTCATGTTTTATAATATTAAAGGTAATGTGGTACCAGCTTCATGGTGTTGATATAAGGATCAAATGAGATCATGTTTTTCATATGTTTTTTGAAATTTAAAATGCTATATACATGTGAGCTATTATTATTAAATTGTGTTAATTTTTTTTATTAAAGCTTTTAATTTGCATAACATATGTATGGGTAGTTCCTCAGCATTGATCTTTACAAAGCTTTCCATTACAAATTTTACCCCCAGTCCCCACCCCTCCCCTAGATGGCAGGAAGTCCATTACATGTTAATAATGATAAAATACTTGACAAGTTGTTGTGCAAGACAAATCCTATCTACAAGAAAAAAAAAGTCAGAAAAAGGAAACACACTGCAAGCAAACATCAATAAAGAGCATGAAAATGTTATGTTGTAGTCCACATTTCATATCCCTCTCTCTGGATGTATATGGCTTTCTTCACTGAACAATTGGAACTGGTTTGAGACAATTCTTTTTTTTTTATTAAAGCTTTTTATTTGTATAACATATGTATGGGTAGTTCCCCAGCATTGATCTTTACAAAGCTTTCCATTACAAATTTTACCCCCACTCCCCTCCCCTCCCCTAGATGTTAGGAAGTCCACTACATGTTAATAATGTTGAAATACTTGACAAGTTATGCAAGAAAAATCCTATCTACAAGAAAAAAAAAAAAGAAAATCAGAGAAAGGCAACACAATGCAAGCAAATATCAATAGAGAGCATGAAAATGTTATGTTGTGGTCCATATTTCATATCCCTCTCTCTGGGTGTATATGGTTTTCTTCAGTGAACAATTGGAACTGGTTTGAGACAATTCTTTGTTGCAGAGAGTCATGTCCATCAGAATTGATCATCATGTAATACTGTTGTTGCTGTGTATAATGATCTCCTGGTTCTGCTCGTTTCACTCAGCATCAGTTCATGCAAGTCTCTCCAGGCCTCTCTGAAATCGTCCTGCTGGTAGTTTCTTACAGAGCAATAATATTCCATAACATTCATATACCATAATTTATTCAGCCACTCTCCAATTGATGGGCATCCCTTCAGTTTCCAATTTCTAGCCACTACAAAAAGGGCTGCCACAAACATTCTTGCACATGTGGGGCCCTTTCCCTCCTCTAAGATCTCTTTGGGATATAGGTACAATAGAAACACTGCTGGGTCAAAGGGTATGCACAGTTTGATAACTTTTTGAGCATAGCTCCAAATTGCTCTCCAGAATGGTTGGATCTGTTCACAGTTCCACCAACAATGTATTAGAGTCCCAACTTTCCCACATCCCCTCCAGCATTCATCATTATCTTTTCCTGTCATTTTAGCCAATCTGACAGGTGTGTAGTGGTACTTCAGAGTTGTCTTGATTTGCATTTCTCTGATCAATAGTGATTTGGAGCAACTTTTCATATGACTAGAAATGGTTTTAATTTCATCATCTGAAAATTGTCTGTTCATATCCCTTGACCATTTACCTATTGAAGAGTGGCTTGAATTCTTACAAATATGAGGCAATTCTCTATATATTTTAGAAATGAGGCCTTTATCAGAACCATTAAATGTAAAGATGATTTCCCAATTTGATGCTTCCCTCCTAATCTTGTCTGCATTAATTTTGTTTGTACAGAAACTTTTTAACTTAATATAATCAAAAATATCTATCTGGTGTTCAATTAGGAGTTCCAGGTCTTCTTTGGACATAAATTTATTCCATCTCCACAGGTCTGAGAGGTAAACTATACTACGTTCCTCTAGTTTGCTTACAATTTCACTCTTTATATCTAGATCATGAACCCATTTAGATCTTATCTTGGTATGTGGTGTTAGATGTGGATCAAGCCCTAATTTCTTCCACACTAGTTTCCAATTTTCCCAGCAGTTTTTGCCGAATAGTGAGTACTTATCCCAAAAGCTGGGGTCTTTGGGTTTATCAACCACTAAATTGCTAAAGTTATTGCCTAGATTGTCCTGATATCCTATCCTATGCCATTGATCGACTGCTCTATTTCTCAACCAGTACCAAATGGTTTTGATGACCGCTGCTTTATAATATAGTTTTAGATCTGGTACAATAAGGCCACCTTCATCTGCCTTTTTTTTCATTAATTCCCTTGAAATTCTTGACCTTTTGTTCTTCCAAATGAACTTTGCTACTATTTTTTCTAGATCTGTAAAATAATTTCTTGGGAGTTTGATTGGTATGGCACTAAATAAGTAGATTAGTTTGGGTAGTATTGTCATTTTTATTATATTCGCTCTGCCTACCCATGAGCACTTTATGTTTTTCCAACTGACTAGGTTTGATTTTATTTGTGTGGAAAGTGTTTTGTAGTTTAGTTCATATAGTTTCTGACTTTTCCTTGGCAGATAGATTCCCAAATATTTTATACTATCATCTGTTATTTGGAATGGAATTTCTTTTTGTATCTCTTGCTGCTGAACTTTGTTGGTAATATATAAAAATGCTGATGATTTATGTGGGTTTATTTTGAATCCTGCAACTTTGCCAAAGTTGTGAATTGTTTCTAGTAGTTTTTTAGTTGAATCTCTAGGGTTTTCTAAATATACCATCATGTCATCTGCAAAGAGTGATAATTTGGTTTCCTCATTACCTACTCTAATTCCTTTTATCTCTTTTTCTTATTGCCAAAGCTAACATTTCTAATACAATATTAAATAGTAATGGTGACAGTGGGCAGCCTTGTTTCACTCCTGATCTTATTGGGAATGGTTCTAGTTTGTCTCCATTACATACAATGCTTGCTGATCGTTTTAAGTAGATGCTACTAATCATTTTAAGGAAGAGCCCATTTATTCCTATACTCTCTAGTGTTTTTTTAATAGGAATGGGTTTTGGATTTTATCGAATGCTTTTTCTGCATCTATTGAGATAATCATATGGTTTTTGTTAATTTGGTTATTAATATAATTGATTATGCTAATAATTTTCCTAATATTGAACCAAAATTGTCTTAATTTTTAAAAATATTGAATAAATTTAAATATTAAATAGTCACAATTATGAATTTAATACCAATCCCAATCTTGGAAGGTTTGTGAACCAATTTTAACATAGTTCTAGATGATCTCCATAGAGAAACAGAAAATCCCTGTCAGGCTTCTGGGCAGTTTCAAAGACTCTCATGATACCAAAGGCTGGGGTATTCTTGGGGAAGAAATCCAAGAACAATTAATTATGAATTTTTAAATATTCCCAATTCTTTAAGATCAACTTGAAAACACACAGGTATTCACAAAATTATAGAGGAACAGAAAGAAGAAAATAAAACAGGGACCCTTGAATAAATTAGCCCTAAGGATCTAGGTAAACCCCAATACTCATTGCCCAAAATATGAGAACTCTTCTTGCAAAGATCCTTTACAGGTTCCCAGCTTCAGTCACAGTCACTTGCAGTTGAAGAGTCGTGTTCTTTTTCTTAATCTATCCAGCTCCCTGGCATTCCTCATGCTTTCCCCCAAGCTACTAGATTTGGAGTTGAAGGAATTGATTTAAATGCTGGCTCTGCCATTTGCATTCCTGGATCTGGGAAAAGTAACTTGAGTTCTCTGAGTCTCAGTTTCTTCAGCTATAAAATGAGATTAGATTAAATAAAGTCTAAAATCTTTTGTTTTTATTTTGCTCTAAATCTATAATCTTATCAATTTAAAAGACCTGTATTAAAATCTTGCCTCTTACCTTTAATTCCTTTGTGACCTTGGGAGAGCTAATTACATTCCTAGCCCTCAAATTACTCATCTGTGAAATGTGAAAATTGGACTAGATGGCCACTGAGATCAGGGGCATGTTGGCAAATGTTTTACCACCAGCTCTCTAAGAAAAAAAAAAGTTGTTCCCAACATACTTTTAAGTATAATCTGCATTGATAACATTTTCTCCATCACTTTAAATCTAGGTAAACAACTGATCAATAAATCAAGCCCTGATTTTCAGTATTTGCTGATTTTCAATGTATAAGTGTTTATATAAAAATTTAACATTAAATCTGTGTGTCAGGTTGAATTGGCATCAACATACTCCTATGAGATCTCTTATATTTCTGGCTCTAGGGTATTGTGGTTCTTGTGAGCATAGATCTCATTTCTATATCTTAATCTCCCAGACCATGTAATTTCTCTTGCATGGTAAAGGGAGTTTCGTCTTTTGCAACCAACTTCTCACTAGAGGGCAAAAACTCCAGAGTAATTTTAATATAACTGATGTTCTTCCCCCCCCCTTCCATTTATCTTTTTTCTTCTCACTCCTTCCCTTCTTCCAGTCACTACCAGTTAAGAGATCCACTCTGGGCAGGCTTTTGCTATTGTATATATGCCTTACGGCTACTGTCTTCCTTTTAGAGCAGAGGGGTAGACAAGAGATACAGGAAGGGATTTTTCTTTACAATGTTGTGATGAGTAAAAAGCTTTTAACAAAAATTTAAAAAGAGTATAGTAGCCTCCAAAATCTATAAACAAATAAGGGGAGAGTGATGAGTGGACAAGGAAGTAAAGGGTGAGGGAAGAAGATGTGGGAGGGATCCAACAGCAAGGCAAGTTAAGAAGCAGAATTAAGGCAAAGAGTCAGCAGGATTTGAAAGGTATGTTGTGGGGGTATGTGTGGAGGTATCTATGTGTATATATATCCACATATGTATATATAAATATATCCTTTCTTAGCTATAGCCTGCTTGAGGGTACAGGAGGAGATGAAAGGGGGAAAAAGGGATAAAGTAAAAAAGGTGTGCAGCAGAGAACAAAAGAACAATTTACAAAGAAGATACTCATGAATATAATTTTTTCTAATAATAATTTCTTCTTTCTAATTCTTTCTTGGATTGGTAATTTGTTGTTATATATTTTTGAATCTTCCCTGATGTTCTGCTGGGCACATGACAATGTTCTCTTTTTTTTCATGTTGCATTCCTTTTGTTTTTCTTTTTTCTTATTCTGTTTTGTTAATAAAACAAAATTTTTAAAAAGAAAAAAACAAAGTTGTGATAAGTAGAGGGCCATCATTGCTTGTTTCTAGTTTGGGGGGATGTGGAGCCCAGATACTGTACTTTTCAAGTCCTACTTGCCTCTGAGTCTACCCCATGTCTATTCCTTTTTTCCTACTAGGGCCTTCCCTTAACTGGATTCCTGGGTTTTGGTCCCCACAGGCAAGAAAGACTTGCTATTTCCTCTGGTGTTCCCACTTTCCCGGTAACTTCAAGACTCTTTTTATCTACTTTTAGATGTGATGGGGGATTATGCATCCTAAAGCATGCAAGCTCTATATTCATTGTTTCCAAGAGAAAGTTGTTTTGAAGGTGAAAGCTTGATTTAAAGTGTCTCCTTTGATTCTCTTTCCTAAACTTAGTTTCATTTGGGTTGTCCTCCCTGTTTTTCTCTTGGCTGACAGTTTACAAATTCATAGGCTTTCGTGTGTAGGGAATGAACATGTTGTTAGATGAGCTCATCTGGACCACACTCTTTTCTTGAGGGGGAGCTCTATCTGCCCCTTCCCCCGGGGCAAAACTTGCCTTTTAAGATTTAGATATAGATTAAGACAGCTTCAGTGGGAAATAAATAACAAAGGTCACTCCCCTATCTCCCCCCTCCCCCATAATTTTCTCAGCATATCAATATTTACAGAAGACTAAAAGTGGTCTGTAAATTCAGGTCTTCACTTTATAGATTAAAAATCTAAGGGTTGGAGATAGGGTGGGGATGGGGGTTGAGATTAAGTGATGATCATGGTCACCCATCATAAACAGCAGAGTCAGGATTTGAATTCATGTCCTCTGATCACAACTTTTATTGTTTGGTCTTTTTCAGTTGTGTCCCCATTTGGGATTTTCTTGACAAAGATACTGAAGTGGCTTGCCATTTCCTTCTTCAGCTCATTTGACAGATGAGGAAGCTGAGACAAACAGGGCTAAATGACTTGCCAAGGGTCAACACAACTCATAAGTGTCTGAGGCTAGATTTGAATGCAAGATTAGTCTTCCTACTTCCAAACCTGGTGCTCTATCTGGTCACTTAGATACTGCATTTCTATCACTTTTGGATAATAAAATCCAATTCAAGTAGTCTGCAAGAATGACAACTAAAAGTGACTCCTGTATTCTCTTTCTACTCTCAGAGAACCCTTGGAAGAACCACAAAGTATTATTTTTTGTGAAGCTCTTTTTTGCTTATGGATTTTTCTTTTAAATAGGCATCTGCTCTTGGGTCCTTTTCTAGTCATCATTGCTAGCCAGGATCATTTTCAGAATCATTCAGATTTAGGGGCATCAAACCTCTTGTACATTCCTGCTACATTTTATTTTTAATTAATTAGTTTTACATTTTTATAAGTATTCATTATCTCTTCCTCCCACTGTACCTTCAGTTGAATAATAAAAAAAATAATAAAACCCTCATAAAAATATACATAGTTCAGCAAAACAAATTCCCACATCATTATTCTTGCCCAAGAGTATAAATTTCATTCTGCCTTTTAAGTCCATCTCTTCTCTAGAGGTGGATGGTGTGTTTCATTCTCAGTGCTTTAGATACTTTTCCCCATGTCATTGATCAGAGTTTTCAAGCCTTTCAAAGTTCTTTTCTTTATAAAATTATTGTACACTTGACACTTACTAGCTGAGTAACTTTGGGCAAGTCACTTATTCTTGACTACCTCACAAAAAATAAATAAAATAAAATTATTGTCTTTGCATATACCATGCTTCTAGTTTCACTCTACATCATCTCATAGACATCTCAGTTTGTTCTGAAAAAAGTCCATTTTGTCATTTCTTATAGCACACTAATATGTCATTACATTCATAGACTACAATTTGTTCAGCCATTCCTTATTTAATGAGTTTCTCCTTAATTTCTCCTTCTTTGTCACTACAAAAAGAGTTGCTATAAATATTTCTTTTGCATATATGAATCCTCTTCTTTCTTTGATCTCTTTAAGAGATCAAAGTCACTTTTAGTCACTTTTGGGGCATTATTCCAAATTGCTTTCCAGAATGACTGGACTAGTTCACAGCTCTGTGAACTATGTATTAAGCTGCCTGTTTTCCCACAGAACCCCTCCAACACTGGTTATTTTGCTTGCTCCATTTTAGATGAGGAAACCAAGAGGCCTAGAGAGATGAAAAACTTGTCCAGATAGATATTAGCCTTCCAGTTTTCCAGTGCTATGATTCTGGACTCACTTAGTTTCTGAGAGTCTCTATCTCTGGAAACTTAAACCTCTCTTATCTGTTATTTGATGGCTTAGATAAGGAGAAGGGAAAATTTGAGGGTGGAGGATGGGACAGAATAAAATCAAAGAAGAGAGGTTGTTAATAGAGAGCTGTTGCTTTGGTATTCCTGGCAATATAAACCTCAATCACTGCCAGCTAAGGCACCTCAGGCATTCTCAATGTATTCCTTGATGTTCTAGAGTGTAATCCCACTGGACCAGATTTCAGGGATTCTTGGAATTCTACCAAAGAGCAGCCTAGGAATAGCTACTTCCTTCTTCCCTACCTCCCTTCCACAGACCACAGGGTTCTCCTGAATTATTCCTTCCCCCAGGCCTCAGCAGAAACAGGTCACAGAAAGAACAGACAAGAGAGCATTCATTGCCCCTCTGGAGGAAACTGCCAGGGCTTCCCCTCCCCCTCATATTTGAGCGTGATGCTAGAATGTGGCAAAGCACTCAGTATGGCATCATGTTCCCCTCTGCTCCTGGCATTCAACTTAGACGCTATTTAATGGAGACTGCAAATGGCAAGTGTCACATGTTCTTCCCATTCACTATTAAGTCACAACCAGTTCTTGACTGAGAAAAGGAAGGGAATTTGTTAATTTATTATGCATTTTTAAGCTACCTACTATGTGCCACTGAACTAAACACTACATAAAACATCATCTATTTTATCCTCACAACAACCCTGTGTGATAGATGCCATTATCACCTCAATTTTACAGATGAGGAAACTGAGGCATATAGAAGTTAAGTGATCTGTCAGGTTCATGCAACTAGGAGATATCTGAAACCATATTTGATCTTAGGGATTTCTGAATCTGGGGCAGCTGGGAGACATAGTAAATGGAGTGTTGGGCTTAGAGTCAGGGTAATATCTTTTTAAAGGCTCCAGACACTTACTAGCTGTGTAATCCTGGGCAGGTCACTTAAGCCTCAGTTTCTTCATCCATAAAATGAGATGGAGAAGAAAATGGCAAACCATTCCAATATCTTTGCCAAGAAAATCCCAGATGGAGACACAAAGAATTAGAAATGACAAAATGACTCATCTTTTCCTGTTCAAAATAGCTTTCAGACATTTACTAGCTATGTGTCCCTGGGCAGGTCATTCAACCCTGTTTGGTCAGTTTCCTCATTTATAAAATTAGCTGGGGAAGAAAAAGACAAATATCTTTGGCAAGAAAATCCCAGATGGGGACATGAAGAATGGGAAACAAATGAAAGGTCTGAACACTTCCTCTTTAGGAATCTCTATTAGATGGACTCTAGGTCCATCTAATAATATCAACTAGCTGGTAATAGTTGCTAATAGTCTGGTGCTGTTCTTGTCATTTTATTTTCTGTTTTTATTCAGTGCAACTAACCAAGATCTTCATCTCCTTTCGTTCTCTCGGACCACATTCTGATAGAGGTATAATCAAAAAGTGAAATTGGTGATAGGCAGGGGAAAGGAGAAAAGATGAATCATGATATTTTGCTAGCTAGATCTTTAGTTCCTGAATAAGTGAGTTAACTACAGTCCCTTAGATGGGTGTCTATCAGCCATATGTGTGTGACCTCTCTTGTCTTCAACTGCTGATTCCTCTAAGCTTCAGCAGAAGAGTAACTAGCAGTTGTGATCATTTTAAAAAAAACACCTTTCATTCATAGTTTCATTCCATTTATTCATTCAACATTTGTCCAGTACCTATGGGAAGAATATTCATTTATTCAGAAAATGCAAAGATTAAAAAGCCAGGATTTCTGCCTTGAAGAAGTTCATAATTGGGCACAAGAGATGAAAGATATATTCAAAGAACCATAACATTTGATGTAATCTTTTCCCCCCAGACCAGTGATTCCATTAGCTTAGAAAACTCCTAATCAATCAATAAATACTTATTAAGTACCTACTACAAGGCAGACACTGTGCCAAGTGCTGGGAATATCTCCACTCCCGGTGTAGAAATTCCTTTCCTCATTAAAGCTGGGTAATTCTGCCCATTGTCTCCAATCACAAAACTCATATGTCAAAGGCAGGATTTGAACTTCCTGGATTCTATGATTTTTTAGCAATTTTTATTTATTTATTTTTATTACCAATTTATTACCAATCCATCTATGTAGTCTATCAGTTTATTATATAATCTATTCACATCAACATGCAACTTGTCATTCAAAGATCACTTTACACTATTATCTCATTTTATCCTCATAATAACCCTGTGAGGTAAGTACCACAGATATTCAATATAATCTATAGATGAAGAAACCTTGAGGTTCTGAGAAGTTAAATTACTTGCCCAGGGTCACATAGCTAGTAGCTGAGGCCAGATTTTAATTCAAGTTTTCTTGATTCCAGGCACAGAGCTCAAGCTCTGTCTCACCTAGATGACTTGGAAGCCCTTAGAGGTCACCTAATCCAATCCCATCCTTTTACTGATGAGGAAATTTGAATACTGGGCAAATCTGTTGAATCAGTAAACATTCTACTGCATTTTAGCAGTCAGGGAATATTGAATAAATAAAGAAGCAGCAGTGTGTTGAAAAGTACTCTAGAATCGGGGTCAGAAAATCTAGGTTCAACTTTTTTTTTTAAAATGATTTCTAGGATTTAGAATGGGACAGGATCTTAAAAAACCATTTAATCTACTCTTTCTTTTTACAGATAAGGAAACTGAGGCTGAGAAGTTAGGTCAGCCAGACAAGAAAAGTTTGTCAAGCACTACTCTGTGCTGGGTGCTATGCTAAGTGTTGGGGATGCAAATAAGAAAGGGACAATTCCTGACCTAGAGGAGCTTACAATCTAATAAGTAATAAAAGAAGAAAAATCCACAAAAGGAAGCTGAATGGGGTAAGGAAGAGAGGAAGAGACAGGTATCTTGGAAAATAAAGCCTGGTGGGAAATAAAGAGCTGGCTGGAGACTAGGTGACTAACCCCTATTCACAAAGTGTTGGGGACCCAAATGTTTGACCATCTTTTCCTATTCACTCTATCTAGGATACTGACTTCTGATTTCTAGGGTCACAGTTCTGGAGCCTGAAAGGACCCTAAATTCTGTCATTTTGCACATGAAAAACTGTGACTCCGAGATTGACAGACTTGTCCAAGGTCACACAGGGAGAACTTGGTACAATCCTGGGTCAGGGTTGTGACCCCAGCCCTTTTTGCTCTTTCCCACAATATTATTGCCCCGGACCCTTCTCCCACTTGGTTTCTATGAGTCTTCACTCTTCCTCTGAGTCTCAGTTCCTTAACACGAGGGGGTGGAAGAGGTGAAATTCCATCCCATCTGCCCACTGGCCCAGGCAGCTGCAGCTGTTGTGGGTTCAGAACTGTCTTTTTCTTTCTAGGAGCTGGGCCCCACTGGCCAGCTTTGGGGGCCTCTTCACACCTGCCTTCTCTCCTCACTGAGCAGCTGAGGGAGGACAGCCCCTTCCCCCACCGGAAGCCTGCCAAGGAGGGGAGGTGTGGAGCCAGCTGCTACACTTCTGGGGACTGGGAAGAAGGAAGAGGGGGAGGAAGGAGAATCTGCTGGTGTGGAAGGTGTGGGAGTGGATGTGGTGGAGGGGAGGGGGGTGTGAGGGATGTGTTGATGCAGTCTGGGAAGGCCTGGGGAACAAAGTGCAATGCTGATGAAAGGCTCACTGCCTGTACTTGTCTGGCTGGGTCTCTGCAGCCTCTGTCAATCAGTGCCAAGGGCTTCCTCATGCAAAACCCCACAGGTGTGGGGCCTAAAACAGAAACTGCCCTCCTCCCTCCTTTTGGTGGGGAAGGCACCCAGCTGGCTGGCTTTGCATCCACCCGCAGATGGCTGAAGAGGGACTCCAGCTTCTCCCGGGTGCAGGGGCTACTTCCTGCCCGGCCCCAGGGACTGCTTCTCAGTCACTTCTTTCTTGCCTCTAGTTTGCTTTCAGAGGCTCTGGTGTAGTTTGTGCCCTGAGACCCTCAGGACAAGGACTGATCTCAATGTCTCTGTCTCCTGTAGCACAACTCCAGGCATATAGTGAGGGCTTCTGATGCTCTGTCGATCAACATTGGAAAGGATCTATGTGTATCTTAACCTTTAATGGGCAGTCTTGGTAAAGACTACAAGCCCCTTCTCAGATTTGTGCTTTTAAATGCATAAAATAAAATGCTTAGGATTAGAAAGGAAACCAATCATGTGGAAATAGCATTAGAGAGATACAGAGATCAGTATGGCCCTGTGTAAGGATGACCTACAAATCTGTGAAGTGTTTTATATATAAATGTGTGTGTGACAGAGAGACAAAGATAGAGAAACAGAGACAGAGAGAGACAGAGAAAGAGAGAGACAGAGAAAGAGAGAGACAGAGAGAGAAAAACAGAGAGACACAGAGAGAGAGACAGACAGAGAGACAGAAAGAGAGAGAGACAGAGAGAGACAGAGAGAGAGAGAGAGAGAGAGAGAGAGAGAGAGAGAGAGAGAGAGAATATGTGTATATGGACAGCTAGGTGGTACAGTAAGTAGACAGAGTGCTGAGCCTGGAGTCAGGAAGATTCATCTTCCCAAGTTCAAATCTGGTATCAGACACTTACTAGCTGTGTGATTCTGGGCATGTCATTTAACCCTGTTTGCTTCAGTTCCACATCTATAAAATGGGCTGAAGAAGAAAATGACAAATCACTTAAGTATCTTGGCCAAAAAAATACCAAATGGAGTCACTGAGACTCAGACACGAGTGAAAAATGACTCAACAGAAACTATTTCTATCTGTCTGTTGGTCTGTCTATCCTCACATACAACATATCACACTGCTAAAAAATTGTCAGAACAGAGATTTGAAGCCAGGCCTTTCTGACTACAAGCCCAGCACTTTATGCAATAAAGTGGGAAGAACAAGAGCAGTGGATTTATGCTTCGAGGTCTTGTGTTCAAATTCTGATTCTGATGCTTTAACTTTGAGTGGCAGCTTAACTTGCCAGGGCTTCAGTGATGACCTCTAAAACTTACTCCAACTCTATGATCCTAAGAACTGGAAGAAAAAAAGAACATTATTAAATTTAGCCTTAAAGGGCAAGAGATAATGGAAAGGATAGAGTGCCTGGCCTGCAGTCAAAAAGATCTGAGTTAATGTCCAGCCTCAGACATTTACTAGCTATGTGACTGGAGCAGTCACCTGTCTGCTTCTGTCTGCCTCAGTTTATCTGTAAACTGGGTAATAATTAATTTATAGAGTTGTTATGAGGATCGAATGACAATAATTATAAGACTCTTAGCACAGTGCCAGGCATATGGGGAACACTATGTAAATGTTAGCTATTATTATTATTAATGGCAGGAGGAGGTGAGCTGTTATAAGATAATGTAGAGAGAAGAAAGGGGCTTAATTATTAGGTCCTTAGGTTTTGATTGAACAAATTTATGAGCCTCAGAATTTTGTTTTTGTTACAATACGAGGACTAGCTCTGCTTTTACAATATGGGGTTCTCAGTGTGTGTGTGTGTGTGTGTGTGTGTGTGTAGTTTACAGGATCACTTCAATTTGGCAAACCCAGGTAGGACTTTATTATGGCCTAATGATACCTGTAAGCATAGTGTAAACCAGCATCCCTTTGAGAGACTTCATATTAGTCTTTTCCTGTACTGTGCAT
This sequence comes from Myrmecobius fasciatus, assembly GCA_023553655.1. Taxonomy (NCBI): domain Eukaryota; kingdom Metazoa; phylum Chordata; class Mammalia; order Dasyuromorphia; family Myrmecobiidae; genus Myrmecobius; species Myrmecobius fasciatus. The sequence continues at coordinate 15,403 of JAJPUD010016901.1, forward strand.
ATATAACTTTTATTAAATTGCTTACCTTTTCAGTGAGGAGAGAGTGGGAGAGAATCTAGACCATGAAATTGTAACAAAAAAAAACGGTTTAAAATGGTTTTTTACATGTAATTTGACTCTGCTTGTTATGAAACTCACGATGTGAGCTTCCCAAAGGGGAAGGGGAGACCGGGAGAGTGGAGTGCCTATACAGGATGTGGTACATGCTAATCGTAGGCCAGCAGCTATCATTTATCAGAGGCTGTCACTGATGAACTCAGCTGTATCCATAGTGATCTTGTGATGGGGAGGGGGAAGGGAACTGCTTTAGCTCCCAGTTGGGGTAGCTTGGGCAAGGGGAGGCAAGAATATGACATCTTGCTCCCTCCCTGGGTGTGACCATTTCCCAAATGTTTTGTGCTCCTTAAAGTGATACAAGACACCCAAGTTATTATAGTTTTTATGATAACCAAAGATTTGGTATGGAAATAGATGAAAGTAAAGGTAAAAGGAATCACAGAAGCATTTAATCCAACCCCCTCATTCTACAGATGAGGTTTTTCCAACCCACTTAATTTTATTTCCCTATAGACTATAATACAGAAGAAGATTGCACAATGAAGCTGGGTTTTATTACATACATATTAAGTACAGAATATATTTATTACATAATTTTCAAAGCCATCTTGTTTGATTCTTTCTCACCTTCCTTTTATTCTTCTCTTTTTCAGAGGGTAGAAGTAGAGGGGAAATTCTATCCTTATTCTTACTTTCTTTCTTATGTCCTCCCCTTAACTGAGGAAACAAAGCAAGATAAAATCAAAACCCTCATAACAAATAGGAAAAAAATAGCAAATTACCCCCTTGGCCTCTTTCAAAAATGTAAATCTCATTCTTCATCTTGAATACATTACCTCCTGTCAAGAGATAGTTGACATACTTCTTTATGGGTCATCTGGAATCCTGGAGAGCCATTGCTTTAATCTGATTTCTTAAGTCTTTCAAAGTTATTTTTTTTCCTTTCTCAGTACTATTTTTTTATTACATGTAAAGATAGTTTTCAACATTAATTTTGGTAAGAATTTGAATTCCAAATTTTTCTGCCACCCTCCCTTCTCTCTCCTCTCCCCAAGACAGCAAGCAATCTGATATAGGCAATCATTTTACATATAGTTCTTTCTTTAATTAAAGCTTTTTATTTTCAAAACATATGCATGGATAATTTTTCAACATTGACCCCTGCAAAACCTTGTGTTCCAAATTTTCCCCTCCTTCCCTCCCCCATCCTCCTCTAGATGGCAAGTAATCCAATATATGTTAAATATATTAAAATACAAAACAATTTCCATACTCATCATGTTGTGAAAGAAAGATCAGAACAAAAGGGTAAAAACTGCCAAAAAAGGAAAAAAAATAAACAAACAAAAAAGGTGAAAACAGCATGCTTCAATCCTCAGTCAGTCTCCATAGTTCTCCCTCTATATGTGGATAACATTTTCCATCCCTAGTTTATTGAAATTACCTTGGAGAAGACCTAAATCTATCATAGTAGATCATTATATATCTTGCTATTAATCTATATACAATGTTTTCTTGGTTCTACTCACTTTACTCAGCATCAATTCATATAAGTTTCAAAGTTGTTTTTCTTTTTTTTTTCCCCTGTTAATTAAAGCTTTTTATTTACAGACCATATGAGTGATTTTTGTACATTGACCTTTGCAAAAAAATTTTTTGTTCCAAATTTTTCCCCTCCTTCCCCCCACTCCCACCCCTAGATGACAGTTAGTCTAATATATGTTAAATATGTTAAATTATATGACAAATCCAATATATGTAGACAATTATCTTGCTGCACAAGAAAAATCAGATCTAGAAAGAAAAAAAAAACAACCTAAGAAGGAAAACAAAATACAAGCAAATATTCACAGAAAGCGTTAAAATGCTGTGTTGTGGTCCACACTCAGTTCCCACAGGTTTCTCTCTGGATGTATATGACTATCTTCATTGCTGAACAATAGGAACTGATTTGAATCACCTCATTGTTGAAGAGAGCCATATCCATCAGAATTGATCATCATATAGTCTTGTTGCTGTGTATAATAATCTCCTGGTTCTGCTCATTTCATTTAGCATCAGTTCATGTAGGTCTCTCCAGGCCTCTTTGAAATCATCCTGCTGGTTGTTTTGTATAGAACAATAATATTCCATAACATTCTTATACCATAGTTTATTCAGCCATTCTCCAATTGATGGGCATCCATTCAGTTTCCAGTTTCTTGCCACTACAAAAAGGGCTGCCACAAACATTCTTGCACATCCTTTCCTTCCTTTAAGATCTCTTTGGGATATAAACCCAATAGAAACATTGCTGGGTCAAAGGGTATGCACAGTTTGATAACTTTTTGAACATAGTTCAGATTGCTCTCCGGAATGGTTGGATCCATTCACAGTTCCACCAACAATGTATCAGTGTCCCAGTTTTCCCACATCCCCTCCAACATTTGTCATTATCTTTTTCTGTCATTTTAGCCAATCTGACAGGTGTGTAGTGTTATCTCAGAGTTGTCTTAATTTGTATTTCTCTGATCAATAGTGATTTGGAGCACCTTTTCATATGACTAGAAATAGCTTCAATTTCTTCATTTGAAAATTGTCTATTTATATCTTTTGACCATTTATCAACTGGAGAATGGCTTGAATTCTCATATATTTGAGTCAATTCTCTACGTATTTTAGAAATGAGGCCTTTATTAGAACCTTTGAATATAAAAATGTTTTCCCAGTTTATTGCTTCCCTTCTAATCTTGTCTGCATTCGTTTTGTTTGTACAAAAACTTTTTAACTTGATATAGTCAAAATTATCTATTTTGTGATTAATGATGATCTCTAGTTCTTCTTTGGTCACAAATTTCTTCCTCCTCCACAGATCTGAGACCATCCTATGTTCTTCTAATTTGTTTATAATATCATTCTTTATGTCTAGATCATGAATCCATTTCGACAAAGTTATTTTTTGTTATAATATTGTTGCTATTGTATGAATTTTCTACAGCATCTATTCATTTCACTTTGCATTAGTTCATATAAGTATTGCCAGGCTTCTCTGAAACTTTTTTAAAAATAATTTTAAATATATGTTTTTGTGGATATCTTTTGGTTTTTTTTAAACATCAAAATTTTCTCCAGTATCTTTCACCCTCTCATCCTATAGCAAATAATACTTTAGATGAAAAGATGAAAAAGAGAAAAAAACAGCAAAACTGATCAATACATTGACAAAGTCTGAAAATATGGGAAATGTATTATAGTCACATTCCTCTCACTTCTGCAAGGGGGTGGGATTAGAATGTTTTTTTCATGACTTTTGATAGCTTTGATTTTTTCTTCTGAAAATGTCTGTTTGTATCTTTTGATCACTTAACAGCTGGGGAATAGCTCTTACTTTTATAAATTTATCTTAGTTCTCTATGTATTTAAGAAATGAGGTCTTTATATAAACATCTAAGATACCAAGATTGAAAATGCATCAAAAATGCATCCCAGGCCATTGCTAGTAGTTCTGATTTGTTTTGTCACTAGATGTCCATGACTCTGGAATAGCAAGTGAACTAGACGACTTTCAGCAATTCTGTCTCACTTAAATCCACTTCATGTATAAAACAATTCATCACTCATGATGTCATTGATAATCTTCAAGAAACAAAAGACAGTTAACTAAAAGGATTATCTTTATATATTTCTTCCTTGGACCCAAACTTATTCTTTGCAATCCTGTCACATCCATTTAAAAAAAAATTTTGGTGGTTCTTTTCATTTATATTGTTGTCATTACATGCATTTTTCTTTGTTTACTTCACTTTGCATCACTTCATTGAGAGCTTTCCATTTTTCTCCATATTCATCATATTTGTCATTTCTTACAACACAGCATTAATTTATATACCATAATTTATTTAACCATTCCCAAAGGATGTCTTTCTTCTGAGTTTCCAGCTCTTTGCCACCACAAACAATAGCTACAATAATATATTTTGTATATATGGGCCCTCTTCCTCTTTTTTTTAAAAAATAGAATTATTGATCATAAATGTTGAAGGGATGTCTTAATTATGAAATCCAATAGCCTTTCATCTGGCTTCATTCTTCTTGGCCTTTCTTTAGCATTTTTCATAGTTAATCACCCTTTCGTCTAAATATTCTCTCCTTTCTGTGTTTTCATAATACTTTCTCTTGGTTCTTCTGCTAATATGACTTCATAGACGTTTTTACTGGATAATTATACATATCAACCCAAACAATTAGCATATGCCAAGGCTTTTTCCTAAGTCTTCTGTTCTCTATATTCTCTTTCTTGTGACCTCATTAGTCCTATGGGTTTAATTATCATGTATCTGACTTCAGCATGTCTGAAGTACAAGTCACAAATTTCCATCTATGTATTAGACATTTCAAACTGGATTTTCTGTAGATATCTCTAGCTCAACTTGTCTAACACAGAAATATTATTTTTATTTTACAAATGAGAAAAACAGGCTTAAAAAGAGGCTAGACAATTATCCAATTAGTAAGTTACAGACCTGGGATTCAAATTCTGGTTCTCTATTTTAAAGTCCATAAAATTAATATTATTGTTAGTTAACTTATTTCAGTCATGTCCAACCTTTTTTTTTCTTTCTTTTTTTAAACCCATTTGGGGGTTTCTTGGCCAAGATACTGAAGTGGTTTGCCATTTACTTATGGATGATGTAACTGAGGCAAACAGAGATATGTTGCTCATAAGTATCTAAGGCTAGAATTCAATTCAAAGCTTCCTGATTCCCGGCCTGGTATTCTGTCCACTGTACCATTTGCCTGTCCTCTAAAAAACAATATACTGTTGGAGAATTTTAAATTTTCTGTTTGAAAGTTATTTTTAAATTCTAGAAGAGATAGCTTTTCAGAAATCAATTTTAAGCATCTTTCCCAAAAGTAGGTTATAAAATGTAGGTGTGCTTGAATTTTGCTAGGAATAATTACAGTTTCTAAGGGTATTCATTATTATATGGAGATATAATTCAGATATCAAAGAAAAGAGTAGGAAATTGGGTTTTGATGAAAGAAAAGAAAACAAACAAACAAAAAAATAAAGGACTGAGAAAAATCTCTTTCTAAATGGGACAAAACAATGTCAGGGAAGTCATGCTGCTGATATAAAGACAACTATGTGACTGGGAATTCTCTTTTGGGGAAATCATACTGTGTGGGAAGAATCAGAAGCTGGAGCAAGAAAGCTGGAAATGAGAACAACAACAAAATCTTTTTCCCCTGGTAAATTAATCTGGGCATAAAAAAATGATCTTTCCTATTAGAGAAATTGAAATTTCTAACTTCAGCAAAAGGTCTCCAGGGTTTTGGAAACAAGATGGAGATGCAGAAACTGAGATTCTACTAAGTGCATGGCCTAAGAAGGATTTCTTCATTACTTAAAACAATAGAATTTTAATGTTCAAAAAAAACTAAAGATCATTTAATTCCTAGATGTGAAACATGACTTTGAAACCCTATTATAGTCAACAGTAAGGGTACCAGAACCAAAAGAAAATGTAATTGAAATATATTTAACCAACCAATAAAAATACAACAGAACACAGATGATGTTAATATGCAGTTTTCTAAGTCAATATCTGCCAGAAGAATCCTGATATATAGTTTAGTGATCCTGTTTCTATTTGTGTTTTTGTGGGAAAATTTTATTGCATTATTTGAATCATGACTGAGATATCAAACTTGTTGCTTAGAGACCAGATTTGTTTTGTGCTTAAATCAGGACTGTGGGTTATGCTGACCCTAAAAATCTTTCAGGGATCTGAAGATTGATGCAAAAAAAGAAAGTAAGGAGTTTTCTCTAATCCACATCTCACGCAACCCACATGCCTTATCTGGAGATTGCCTTTGTGTTGGCCAGTCACCGTTTGTCTCCCTGTTCCTTTGTTTGAACTCTATATAATGTAAAACTTCCAGAGGCTCAGGAGAGGCACTCCAACTCCTTTTCAGCTCTGTCTTCTGCCAGATGACTTAATAAACTTTTTTCTACTTTCTCTCGGTTTTGAATTTTGTTCTCCTGCCAACAATTAAGCATCATTGGATTCCACTGATGTAATCCAGTTGAATCCCTTTATTTTCCAAATAAAAAACCCCAGAAAGCTAGAGAGCTTATAAGTGACTTATCCAAGATCATCCAGTGTAGGCATTAATCTATAAAGAATAGAATAACAGACAGTTTTGCAGTCAAGAATCCTGCCTCTGACATTTAAGCAGCTGTCACTGATTCTTAGTTAGTCAAGTAAACTCCCTGAATCTTAGCTTTCTCAGTTACAAAATGGATTGTAATTGTACATAGAAACAGAAAAATTGTGTGATGATCAACTATGAGAGATTTGGCCCTTCTCAGCAATTCAGTGAGCCAAAGCAATTCTGATAAACTTTGGATGGAAAATGCCATCCACATCCAGAGAGAGAACTATGGAGACTGAATGTGGATTTTTCCCCTTCTGTTTTTTTTTTCTTGTGGTTTTCCCCTTTTCTGATTTTTCTTTCCCAGCATAACTCATATGGATGTTAAAAATGAATGTATATGTTTTACCTAAAAAAATAAAATGAAAAAAAAATGGATTGTAAGGATTGGCTGAATATATAGGTAAAGAGCTTTGCAAACTTTCAAATGTTAGCTATAATTATTAATGGGGGACACAGAATTTCCAGCTCTTAGCCAGGTAGTAGGAACACAGCACTTTTTATAAGTGCTTGTTGACTGACTTGGGCAGAAATTTTTTTCTCTAGGTGGGTTCCTTCCCTCTAGCTGTATTAATGAAAGAAGATTGAAGCAGTGTCTACAATCCCTTCTAGATTTAAATCCTATAATCCTAATTCTCCTTCATATCCATAACTCTGATATAAGGCAGAACAGTTGTGGCTGGCTTTTCTGTTACCCTAAACTTGGTTGTTACATATCTAAGAACTATTGCAAGGGTGAGTGACCTCTCTCATAGGGGTCCCAGCTTTGAACTCACATGGATCTAGTTCAGTCCCAGAATTATGGTGACTATAAGAAGGGATTTAGGATTGTCTCTCAAACCTTAGTTCCTTCATTTTCCTAGAAGACTGATGCCATCACAGGGTGGTATGTTGACTTGTGGGTGAATTGGATTTAAGAAAGTCAGAGTTTGCACAAAACTTTCAGCCTCCTCCTCTCTTCCAGAGTTATCAAAGTCCAGTAATGAGACAAAAGTCAGGACAATTGGCAATGGCCAAGTATTCGGTGGATGACTTTGATGTCTTCACTGTCTGACCAAGCTCTAAGCATTTCACAGCACCTGCTTGAGCTGCCTTCATGGCCTTTGAGACAAACTGTTTTCTTCTACCCCTAACTCAGGGGAAATCTTCACATTCTTGGGGTAGATATCCTCTACCTCAACTCACCAATGGGTTTGAGACTGGTCAGTTACTCTCAACCTAGTTTAGCCCATCTGCTAAGATAGTTTACAGGGTAAATTTAATTTCCAATAAGGTATATGTTTCAGCATTTCATTTTGTAGATGTGGACACCTACAAATATTCTGTTGGATGCTAGGGAAAGGTGATAGGAACTGCTTTTACTCTTCCTTTTTACAGTATCAAGTGGGCTAATCAGAGTTAAAAGAAGTGTAGAACTTCAGGAAAAAGCTCTTGAGTATGGTTCTTGTATAGAGTTACTCTAAAGGAACTAATAGATGTTCCTTCTGTAAAAGTGACTCAATGTATAAAGTAGCAGATATTAGACAAAGGACAACTATTTATTTCCTCTAATCATCATCATTAGCACTTACATAATGCTTTTAGCTTTGCAAAATGCTTTATAGATATTATTTCATTTTATCCTCCCAACAGCCCTAGGAGGTAAGTGCTATTATTATCCTCATTTTAAAGATGAGTAAACTGGGTCAGATTGTGATTTTTTTTTAACTCAGGGTTACACAGCTAATGAGTGTCTGAGATAGATTTCGAACTTAAGTCTTTCTGATCTCAAGTTCAACACTGTTCACTTCACCATCTCTACAGCTTTTATAAATGTTTTAAATATGACTCATAAACACACACTGACAAATACTTCAGACTAGAAACAATAAGCCCTAGCTCCTCTTACATTTGTAGGAGTGCTCAGAAGATTTCAAATTCACCTCAGTCTGTATTGAGTAGCTAGTCTTGTGGGGATAGGGGCAGAGCTGGTAGCTAGAAACATGGGACAGATATACACACCTGGGGGTATAGTGAGGTAGGGAGTTCTTGCAGGGGCAAAACTATTTCTCAGCTACATAAACATTTCTGTCTCTTCTATTCTAACCTCTGCCCCTGACACTAAACAGAGGTTCCATAAATAATACTGATGAAAAAGATCAACTGGGGTGGGGGCAAGAGAGATCAATTGTGTCATCTTAGAGATTCAGGAAGATGAGGAGGGGTCCTGAGCTCTTAGATCTTGTGGGAATTGAGAACTGACTGGTAAAATAAGAATGAGGTGAACCCAGGCAGGTCATTCTCTTCTATTGATCCATTGAGTCAGCCTTTCCTGCTTAGTGACTAATAGAGGGATTACTTCATCAAAAGTAAATGTACATGTACGACCTATATCAGATTGCTTGCTGTCTTGGGGAGAGGCGAGGTAAGAGAGGATGGGAGAAAAAAATTGGAACACAAAACCTTGCAAAAATGAATATCAAAATCTAAGGTCCATCAACATTGAGTCATATGTCCCTAGGGCCCCCCCAAAATTTCCAGAGGAGTACATGTTTCCTGAGGTGGCTCCTCCCATGCATGATCCAGGTAACCTCTGTAATATATAAAATGGAGATACTAATTCTACACACCTCCCAAGATTGTTGTGAGGAAAGGGTTTTGTAAATTCAAATGTAAATTATTATTACTGTTTTCCCCCTCATTTCTCATATAATCTCATTAATCTTCCCAAAATCTTAAGCTCATAAGATGACATAGCTTTTTATACAGAACACGTTATATGTCACCCAGTCTAACTCCTCAATTTATACAAAGTAGACATATGATTTGCTCAATGTCACCCAGTTACTGAGTAGCAAAGCTGACTTTCAAAATCATGTTCTCCAACTCAAAAGCATTGTTCTTTCCAACATAAATGATTTTGTTCTTTCTTTTTATTTATCTGGGTACATGTTGTTTCCCTTTAATAAATGTCAGCTCCTTGAGGGCAGGGACACACATACATATACTGTATGTATATATGTATACATATATGTCCACACATATAAGGCCATATACACATATATATGTGTATATATATATATATATCTTTGAATATTTTCTGCTCAGTAGAATATAAGTAAATGAGCTATTTGTCGAAAGTTATATTAACTCAGCATCTCATTGTTCCTAGCTCTGATTCTTAGCCACTGGTGGGGAAGGAGACACCAAGTCTGCAGTTTTCTGTGTCACCTGCTCTTTGTCATGTACTTCTACTTGCAAATTGTCACATTTTTGCTACCTGAAGAAGGAACTGAAATGCAAGAGTCAAATCCTGTTTTTGCTGAGGTGAACCTCTCTGAATTGTCTTAAAGTTACCTATAAAAGCCAGCCCCACCTTGAAGCTATTGCTCACCTCCAGTGATCAGCCCATCACCAGCCTGTTGCTACCTCGATGTACTTATAATAAAATCCTTTTAATTTTCTTTGCCCTGAGTTGTGCCTCTTTAATCAGGGTGAAAGCCCAAATGAATTTTCCTTTCAATATAGTGCTTGGATATAAGTATTTTATAAATGCTTATTACTTCCTCTCTCTTTTTTAGGAAAATACCCATTATGTTTTTTCTTTATAGTCCAGGTTTTTAATTTTGTACCTTATACCTTGCTTAACAAAGAAATGCTTCTACTCTTTGATCCAGCAGTGTCTCCACTGGGTCTGTATCCCAAAGATATCATAAAAAAAGGAAAAGGACCCACATGTGCAAAAATATTTGTAGCAGCTCTTTTTGTAGTGGCAAGGAGCTGGAAACTGAGTGGATGCCCATCAATAAGTTATGGTATATGAATATTACAGAATATTATTGTTCTATAAGAAACAATCAGTAGGATGATTTCAGAGAGGCGTGGAGAGACTTACATGAACTGATGTTGAATGAAGTGAGTAGAACCAAGAGAACATTGTACATAGCAACAAGAAGACTATGTGATGATCAACTGTGATGGATGTGGCTCTTTTCAACAATGAGATGATTCAGGCCAATTCCAACAGACTTGTGATGGAGAGAGCCATCTGCAGTCAGAGAGAGGACTATGGGGATTGAGTGTGGATCACAATACAGTATTTTTATCTTTTTTTGTTGTTGTTTGCTTGCCTTTTTTCTTTCTCATTTTTTTCTTTTTGATCTGATTTTTCTTGCACAGCATGATAAATGTGGAAACATGTATAGAAGAATTACATATATTTAACCTATTTTGGATTACGTGCTGTGTAGGGAAGGGGTTAGGGGGAAGGAAGGGAGAAAAATTCGGAAGATAAGGTTTTGCAAGGGTGAATGTTGAAAGCTATCTTTGCATATATTTTGAAAATAAAAAGCTATTAATAAAAGAATAGGAAAGAAAGAAAGGAAAGAAGAAAGGAAAGAAGAAAGGAAGAAAGAAAGGAAAGAAGAAAAAAAGAAAGAATGAAAGAAACAAAGAAACAAAGAAAGAAAGGAAGGAAGGAAGGAAGGAAGGAAGAAAGAAAGAAAGAAAGAAAGAAAGAAAGAAAGAAAGAAAGAAAGAAAGAAAGAAAGAAAGAGAAAGAAAGAAAGGAAGGAAGGAAGGAAGAAAGGAAGGAAGGAAGGAAGCAAGGAAGAAGGAAGGAAGGAAAGAAAGCAAAAAAAAGAAAGAAGGAAGGAAGCAAGGAAGGAAGGAAGGAAGGAAGGAAGGGAAAAAAAAGAAAAACTTCCAGAATCCAATTCAAATGAATTGTATTGTGGCATCTTATGTATTTCTCTAACCAGACACACAAGCATTTGTTTATAGATTATGGTAATTTTTACAAATCCAGAATTATTTACCAAAACCACTTTTTACTCTCTTCCCTATCTTTTGTTTCTATCATAAATGTGGGGCTAGTTTAAAATAATACCTGATACTGGAGAGGTTGAAGCACTGTGAAATAAAGCAGACCTGTCTACAACATATTTAATCACCTAATAAATAAACAAACAGTAAAGTTAAGATGGAGTTCTGACTTTTGCTCATATATCTACTTTAGATATTCAATGGGAGCTCAGTGGCAAATGATGAAACTCATATAATCTACTAGGGAATGAATTATTCAGTAATCTGTGATGTCCTTGTAACATGAGAATGTCCCCCTTTAAAAAATAAATAACCAGCCTGCTTACTGAGGCCTAGTGGCTATTTATAGGCAGAGTAGAAGTTGTCTCTCTAAGCAGACTTTATTAGGTATCCTCACAAGTATTGATGTTTGCCAGAAGGTAGCTGTACCTTAAATAAGACAGAGTATCTGCTCCTAATAGGAGGTCAGGAAGGCATGGATGAGCCTGCCTGTACATTATTTGTTAAATCTATTTTTCTATGTTACATTTCCCCTTTAATAATTTCAAAACTTGGATAAGGACAATGAAGTTACAGTTTATGTCCACTGACCTAGTTCCATGTATTGGACAGTATTTGAGCTATGGATCCTATCTTTCTGTATGAACATTGCTATTTTAACCTCTACAGACTTCAGCTGTTTTATTTATTTATTATTTTATTTTATTAGCCAACTGCCTTTTCTTTGATAACTCCAGTTGCTTAAATAAGTTCTCTATATTTAATTCTATTTGTAACTGTAGGGAGCTAATCATAAGGGGAGTTCTCTGATCAACTTGAGAAAGTCATCCAGGATGAATGGATGAAATAAATAAAAGAACGCAGTTATTAAATGATTACTATAATATGGGCACTCTTCTTAGGAAGGGGAATATAAATATAAATACAAGAGAGAGTACCCACCCTTAAGGAGTTTAAATTCTAGTAAGAGAAATAAGCCATATAGAGAAAGGAATTTTGATTCTCTGAGTCAAAAGACTGTTGAAACGAACTTTCAGGAAGCTGAATTAGTGTCATCTCTAGAAACTGTGGTAATATTGATTTGATTACCATCCCTAGAAAGGAGATAGGAAGAGAGAGAGGATGTTTTTGTAGCATTAGAGCTGATGGGAAAATTAATGAATGGGGATAGGTACTAGACCTATGATTTCATGAATATATAGAATCTCTCATGTGAGAAAATTCCTACTTTTGCAGGTCAGCACTAATATCCTCAGCAGTATATAATCTTACAGTTGCATAACACTGAGAATGTAAGTAATTTGTCCACAGGGTCACATACCGGAGGTGAGACTTGGTTCTGAAACCTGCTTCTCCACACATTATACCCAGCTGTCTTTCCATGAATAGCTGATAATGAAAAGCATTTTTTTTTATTTTAAAAATTGTATTTTTAACATTCATTTTAAAATTAATTCCAAATTATCTTTCTTCCTCTATCCTCTTGCCCAGTCACTGAGAAGGCAAGCAATATGATATCAATTATACATGTGAAATCTCCATATTAGCCACATTACAAACAAAATAAAAAGCAAGAAACATAATGAAAGTGGAAAAAAAATCTGCATTCAGATTCCATTATTTCTTTCTCTGGAAGTAAATAGCACTTTTTCATCATGGGTTGTTTGGAATTGTTTTAGATCATTATATTGATCAGATTAGCTAAGTTTTCCACAGTTGATCATCCTTACAACGTTGTGGTTAGTATTTACAAAGTTCTCCTGGTTGTGTTCACTTCACTTAGTATCAGTTTACATAAGGCTTCCCAGGTTGTTTTGAATCCATCCTGCTCATCATTTTGTATAGCATAGTAATATTCCATCATGATCTTGTATCGCAACTTATTCAGCCATTCCCTAATTGATGGGCATCTCCTTGATTTCCAATTCTTTACTACTAGAGAAATAGCTGTTATATAAATGTACATTTGTATATATTAGTCCTTTCCCCTTTCCTCTGATCTCTTTGGGATATTGACCTCATAGTGGTATTGCTAGGTCAAAGGAAATGCACACTTTTATAGTTGGCAAAGTTCCAAATTGTTCTTCAAAATGGTTGAACTAGTTCACAACTCTACCATTAGTGTTCCAATTTTTCTATATCTCCTCCAGCATTTCATTCTTTTTCTATCATGTTAGCCAGTCTGATAGGTGTGAGGTAAAATCTTGGAGTTGTTTTTATTTGCATCTGTCTAATCAATAGTGATTTATAACATTTTTACATGTGACTGATAATAGCTTTGCTTTTTTTCTTATTCTTCATATCCTTTGATGACTTATCAACTATAATGATCATCAACTTTGATGATTTATTTAGAATTGCTCTTATTTTTGTAAATTTGGCTCATCCCCTTATATATTTGAGAAATGAGGCCGTTGTCAGAAAAACTTGCTGTAAATTACCATTTCCCTCCCCCCTGTCCATTTTTCTGCTTTCCTTCTATTCATTTTTGTTTGTGCAAAATCTTTTTAATTTCATGTAATTTTACTTCCCATAATCCTTTCTATCTTTTGTTTCATCATAAACTTTCTATTTATCTATACATCTGACAGGTTATGTCTAAATCATTTATCCATTTTGACCTTATTTTAGCGTTTAATGTAAGATGTTGATACCTAATTTCTACTAAATTGTTATGAAAATCATTTATAAAGAATTTACAATAGTGCCAAGCCCTGTGTGAAGTGTTAGGGACACAAATTTCAAGAAACTTATACTCCAATGGAGAAGTTGATAAGTATAAAAAATAGGGTTCTAGGAAGTGAGATCACAGCTTGAGAAGCCACAAAAATGGTTAGTAAAAAAAATAGAACAATTCACTGACATCCCCCACCTTTCTTTTATTTTGAACTCAACAAACACTAATTAAAAGTGGGCTTCTCCTTATGCATAGCAGAAGGGAATACTGAAGAGTTCTATCAGCTACAACTGGCTTTCCTTTTTAAGTATATAATAAACTCTACTTGTAGCTTTCAAAATTGTCCTGTTTATCTTCTTTCTCAGTCAGTCAACAAGCTTTCTGGCCTTCTGTGTATAAAAAAAAATACTTAAATGAATCCTTCCTTCCTTCCTTTCTTCCTTCCTTCCTTCCTTCCTTCCTTCCTTCCTTCCTTCCTTCCTTCCTCTTTCTCCCACTCTTTGTCCCTGCCTCTTTTCCTCCTTCCTTCCCTCCCTTCCTCTTTCCCTATCTTCTCCATTTCCAACACTGTGCTCCATTGAAAACAAAAAAATATAAAAATAAAATCTTTATTAAAAAAATACACAATCAAACAAAACAGATACTTACCTTGGCCATTCTTAATCACACATCCATATACATATATATGTATGTTTTTATATACACACATATAAAACTATCCTACAATGTACCTTGAATCCAATCTGTTAGGAAGCAGCGACCGTGCTTTATGATGGGTCCTCTGGAATCCTAGTTGGTCATTGCATTGATCTGTATTTTCATATGTTTCCAACTTGGCATGTTGTTTCCAGAGACAATGGTAATGTTAATTTAGTTGTTTTTAGAGCAAAAAGAGAAAAGGGGAAGGAGAGGCAGAAAGGAAAATTACTAGGATGAAGGTGAGGATGCATGATCAAAGGGAATGCTGAGAGCACCGTAATAGAGATGGGGACATTTCCTGTCTCACGCAGTCCAGTTTGGAGATAGAAATAATGGCAAAGATGGCTATAAGTAACAAGACATGATCCAAGAAGGCTGAGGATGGATGTGAAGCTTGGTTTGTAGCCAACTAGATATGATTAATTACACAAGCCCTCTGTCACTCACCCATTCAGATTTCCAAATTTGAGTGAGGGAAGAAAGCCTGGTCTCTGGTCTGGAGTATGGCAAAATATTTAACAAAATAAATAAAAATTAATGGAACATAGATAACATCAGCATGTGGTTTCCTAAATCAATTTATAGCCTCATAGGGATCCATATGTACCATTTCAATTTGCATTTGACACTGCTGCTCTAGGCAACTTCCTAAGAATATAAGTAGCAAAAATGGTACTAAACTACACTGGTAGGAAGAGTTTCCTCATTTGGAAGTTCCTAATACCAATAAAGTCACAAGGGTAATCTATATCTCTATTCCATAAATGAGCTCCTGAAAAAGATCAAGGTCTCCCATTGCATTCAGGATCATCTCTAGTCATCCTGATCTGTATCTTGCCATTGGACCCAGATGAGTGAGACTGGTGACCTTCCTCACTTAAATACAATTCACTTGCATTTTGTGGTCTCACTTCCTGATGTTATAGCCCTCTTTGAGAAGGAAGGATAAACAATTAAGTTGCTAATATTTTTCAGATATATATGTATTTGTGCTTGAAAAGATGCTCACAGTACCTAGTTTTTAAACTGAATTGGGCTATGGGGAACAACAGGAAGAATTTGAATGATAGTCTGTTACAATGTGTTCTTAGATCAGCCATCTTTGGCCATGTAATAGTTGACAACTGATTCCTTCAAAATATTTGAGCTGGAGGGGGGATAGAGAATAAAATCACCCTCCCCTACCTCAATTGGCTTCTCCTCAGTGATTCATAAATTGGGGAGGTTGCTTTCTTTTCATGAATAAGGCAAGATTCATTAACCTGCTGAATCTGCCAATAGAATGTAAGTTCTTTGAGGGCTGGGTGAGTTTGTTTTAATGAGCAAGGTTTATTAGATTGGATTCTCTTTCATTCAAAACTATTGATTCCTAGCAAGTCACATAGACTGAGCTAAGAAAGCAGGGTTTTTTTGTTAACTAATGAGACCTAGAACCAAAAGTCTATTCTTTTACTGACAGTTTTGAATGTAGAAAGTAAGATGTTGTTCCATCTTTAAGGAAGGAGCTGAAGAGTAGAGTAGTTCCTAACAAAAAGGAGCTCCACGGGCAACATGGGAACAATTGGCATTAATAGGTGAATTTCAAAACATGTCTCTTTCTTAACTTTGCTTTCTTCCTTTCCAGTCCAATGGGAGAAAAGCAGCCTCTTATTAGATTGTAAGCTACTTGAGGACAGGGAAGGTTTCTTGTCTCTGGATCCCCAGTGCTTAGCAAAGTGCGATACATAATAGGCACTTAATAAATGTTTATTGATTGAATAATTGATCTTAGCTTTTCTCCAAAGTTCTTTTTCCTTCCTTGGGTTGAGTAAAAGAGGAGACACCAGGTTGTGCTTGTCGGCTTCCTTCCTGTCCTTTCCCTCTTTTCTCAGATCAGCCAGAGGAATCTCTTTGTCCTGGATCCTTGTCAGGTGAACAGACCAGTATACTGACTGCTTTACTTCTCTGGAGGCAGAGGTAGACTGAGGGCCACTTTTCTTAGGTGGCACAGTGAGAAAAAATCAAGGATATTCTGGTAAATGTTTAATAACTTTTTTGGAGGGGACAATTTTATATATCATACTCTAAAGCTTATTCTACATTATAAGCATTTTCTCCATCACTTTCTTAAATCTAAGCAATCAACAAAACAATAAATCAAGCCTGATTTATACAGCAGTTGACAATTTCCTTTTTCCTTCTTCTTTTTCTTCTTTTTTTTTTTACTGAGGCAATTGGGGTTAAGTGACTTGCCCAAGGTCACACAGCTAGGATGTGTTAAGTATCTGAGGTCAGATTTGAACTCAGGTCCTCCTGACTTCAGGGCTGGTGCTCAATCCACTGCACCACCTAGCTGTCCCCAGTTGACAATTTTCAATCATAAATATTCACACTGAGAACTTCACAATTCACCAGTCAAGTAGAGTTGTCCCCAACATGCCTCTATCGATAATCATTCTCTTTCATTTTCTTTCTCTTCCTCTCTCTACTAGAAGTTGTGAAATCCATGTGGCTTCTTGTCAAGAAAGGCCTTCTTGGGCTCAAGATGGGTGTCAATTGAAAATCCATTTCTAAGAAGAATCATTTGCCATTTATTTTAGGATTCTTGTTTTTGTACTGAATTTCTTTTGAGGGTCTGTGTGTTTAACAAGTTCCATGTATTGAATTTGTATGCTTTTTCTTAAGCTAAGAATTTTACCTTTAATTTGTCATATAGTGACCATTAAATATTTCTCTTTCCCTCCCTTTTCTCTCTGTCTCTCTGTCATTTCTGTCTCTGTCTCTGTTTCTCTCTCTGTCTCTTTGTTTCTCCCTCTGTCTCCCTCCATCTCTTCCTTTCTCTCCCTCTATCTCCTTCTTTCCCTCTGTCTCCCTCTGTCTCCCTCCCTCTGTCTCCCTCTCCTTCTTTCTTCTTCTTCTTCTTCTTCTTCTTCTTCTTCTTCTTCTTC
>JAJPUD010016902.1:0-32761 GCA_023553655.1 Myrmecobius fasciatus
TGACAATGCTTGTCCGTTGTTGTAGATTGTCTTGTAATTAAACAATAGTGCCATTTTTTTTAAATGAACAAACCCGAGCGTGTGGAAGATGAGATGCGAAAAATTTAGCTAGTCCCGACGCAAGGACTTTATGTTAATATGGCCCCTGAAATTAAAAAAAAAAAATCTTTCACTGCAAGTTGGAATGATATTTTACAACCAAATCCCAATTTTTAGTCTGTTGCCCTCCCTCCTTTAAATGAAATCTTCCTGTTTCTACTTTGTACATGCAAAGAGCTGTAGGCTAAGACATCATGAAAAGAAAGGAGGAAAAGTCTACGACTGATGAGATCCCATTTTCTTTCTTGGTAAAAACCTTACAAATGTGCTGTAGGCACTATCTTTGTACCGATTTAATGGCACCACAATCTAAATAGTGTAGTGTTAGCCTTAAGAAACTCTTGACAATTTGCATGCATATTAGAATCCAATGAGTGCTTAATAAGTGCATATATATGACAGAAGAAACATCTCATTGCATAGTTAAAGCACGAGAAAAAAAAAAGACACACCGAGGAAGGCAAAGTCTCAAGTTAATTAGCATTACAATGCAATCAACTACAGCAGTAATAGCTGAAAACCTTTTCTATTAAAGCTGCTGGGCTCAACCTTGCCTCTGCAGGTCAGCTCCAATACTGATAACCTTTCCAGCAGACAAATACATGTAAAATTGGCTCATCTAATTAAAAGCTCAGGGAGGTGTAGAAAAAATACCAGCACATTGAATCTGGGCAAATGAGGGCTTCCCTCCAGTTGATGAAGCTACAATGTGTGGCTGTTGTTTGTTCTGGAAGTAAACTGAGTCACTTAACATTTCAATAGGTTAATCAATTGACAATTAAATGGAGAAATTGGTTAACTCAGAAAACAATTAACATGACACTCCATTAAGTACACTTTCTAATTGCAACAGCTGTGAGTGAAAATTAAAGCCAGGCTAAAGGATCTAACCAGAATGGCTCTGGGTTTTTGTTTTGTGTTGTTTTTTTTTTTTCATTTGGTAAAATGGAATTAGTTGAAAACTCTGTTTTTATTTTTGTGTTTTAGACAATAAGAATTCACTCATCAACAGGGGTTTGAGCAGAGCTATGCATATTTCCCCTGTTATTTAATTTGTAATTATTGTAATTATAAAAACAATAATTATTAAATTAGGGAGTAGGAAACCAAATAGAATATCTTTACCCATCTTGGGAACAAAATTGTTACAAGTTCCCTTTTTTTTTTTTTAACATAACATGCAGACATGACTTTATTGACAATTAATTAAAGACATAGTTTGAAGTAAGACTTTCTAAAATCATCCCCATTAATTTTACTAACTCATTCTGTGTCCTTCAGCTGCATCCTGGTACAATGCTGGACTTGGAAAGAGAAGAAGAGCTAGAATTTTCCTTGAGGTACTTAATTAGCTGTGTGATCCTGGCAAATCATTTAACCCCTCTGAGCCTTAGTGTTTTCATCTGTAGTAGAAAGAGGATGGTAATGGTACCTGTCTTTAGCGAGGTACCATTGCAGGATTATGAGGATAAAATGAAATAATGTTAAATAAAATGCTTAACAAAGCTTACAGAAAAAACATAAATGTGAATTCACTATTATTTATTTTTCATTCCATTGAAAACAGGAACAATATGACATGCTTATAAAATATTTTAGGGGCTCAATAGTTCTATTAATTTTGGATTGAAAAAATTCCTATGCATGTTGACTTCTGGGAAGCCAGGAAACAGACCTAAAACTATATTACCATTGATGATCTATTTAAGATACAAGAAGTTCACTACATGCTTAATGCCAAGAGTATCTTGTATTTCTGAAGCATAGTTGACTTTGTAACCAATGGCTTATGCTTTATGAGCCCTTATAACTTCTGCTAAGAAACTCCAAATGTTATTAACAAGGGATAAGGAGAGACTCAGACATGACTTTATCATGAAGAATGAACTTTGGAAATTCTCAAAGATTCAAATGTGGCAAGCTCAAAGTGTATGAAGAAACTAAGAAACTCAAAGTGAAGGATATACTATTTAGAACTATAGTATCTCCTAGCACTCATGGGTATATGTGCCTGTGCAAACATCACTTCCTAATTTAAATTAATAATGTTTTATTCAGCAAACATTCAATTCAATTTAGTTTAATTCAAATCAACACACATTAAATGTGTGTAATTGCAAGAAATTAGACATTCAACCATTAAAAAACAATACATTCTCTGCCTATAAGGAGCTTCTAATCTAATAGAATGCAAGATAGCTCTAGAGCTGTGTATAGATTTCAAGCATCTGTGAATTTGAATGGGGAAGACCATTATATCTTTGGGTTTATTAATCTCTAATGGAAATCTAATATTTCCTTCAATTATGAATTTTAAAGAATGCTAAGAGGTACAAAGGTTTCACCTAGCTACCAAAAGATGAAGTAAAGATCCCCTACTAGAGAGATTACATTTATAATAGTTTTACAAGTTGTCAAATCACCCATGGATAAGCATATTTTTGATTGATTAACATGAACAATACAGATCCATTACTGTACTCTGCATCTCTTATGACATAAGCCTTATGATATTCCTTTTACTGGTAGGACCTCACTTTGGTCTCATTCCTTAGTTCCTACATAGAATAAATAGATCACCAATATTATTATAATATCAGTTATGTTTCCTAGTTTTGTGGAAGCTAAAAACAACTATAAAAATGTCCAAATAATAGTTGTTCATGGAGTAGCAATATCTGGGATTGTCTTTTCTCTAAATCCTCAAGAAAGTTTAGATAAAGATGACTGAGATAAGCCTTCAGGCCTTGCTCAATTCAGTAGATCTTTCTCTTCCTCCTCCTCCTCTTTCTTCTTTTTCTTCTTCCTTCTTTTTTCTTCTTCCTTCTTTCTTCTTTTTTCCTTCTTCCTTCTTCTGTCTTTTTTCTTTTCTTCCTTCTTCTTTTCTTGTTTTTTCTTTCTTCTTTTCTATCTCTCTTGTTTTTTCTTTCTCTGTTTCTGTCTCTTTTTCTTTCTCTTTTTATCTATCTCTCTATCTCTCTGTCTCTGTCTCTCTGTCTTTCTCTGTGTCTCTTTGTCTGTCTTTCTGTCTCTCTGAATCTGATTTCTATTCTCAAATTTCATACAAACTTAACCAGGGTAGATATTAGAAATGTATCAGTCTTTGTATTGCAAATAACAGGTATGTGAATGTCTTTAGAGAAATTTTGAAGAGGAATACACTATAGTAAAGTTCTTCCTCTGAAATGGTCTTGGAAAATCCAATATTCTATTTCGAGCCTTTCTGAATATCCCCCTTATTGTTAATGTCTCCCTTCTGTTAATTATCTTCAATTTATCCTATATCCAGCTTTGTTTGTAAATAAGTGTTTACATGTTTCTCCCATTAGACTGTGAACTACTGGAAAGTAGGGACAATTTTTTGACTTTCTTTGTATTCCTGGTGCATACCACAATCCCTGACATTTAGTAGGCATTTAATAAATATTTATTACATGACTGACAAGTTAACATGGGTTCTTAAAAAAATTAATGGCATTTTTTTGTCTTTACTGCCATAACGATTTTCCATCTCAAGTCTTTCCTTGAGATATAGAAAAGCAAATAAAAACATTCAATATAGAGACTGCATCAGTCTACATAATCCTTTGTCCTGGTAATCTCCCATTTCTTCCCCCTTCTTTCCAAAGAATTATATTCTCTTTTCCAGGACTTTCCTTGGTTTTTCATTACTGAGAATTCAGCCTTCTTTTAATGATCACTTTATTTTTGGTTATGGTAACCGTATATCTTATTCTTTGATTCTGTTTGTTTTATTCCATATCAATTCACGTAAATTTTTGTCTTTCTCTGAACTCTTTATATTTGTCATTTCTTGATTCACAATATCCTATTTCACCCACATAGCACATTTTTAAGCCATTCCCTAATGTCCACTACTTTGATTCCAGTTCTTTGCTACCACAAAACTTTATATTATATTATGAATATTTTTGAAATTTATTTGAACTATTTCTCTTTTTATCTTGGAGACATAATGCCAAGCAATGAAGTTGTTAGAAGAATGAGTATGTATAGCAGTTATTTTTTATTGCATACTTCTAAACAGAGATCCAGAGTAACTGAGTCACTTCCCAGTTCCACTAACAATGCTTCATTGTGTCTGTCTTCCTGAAACCTCTCAACAATCATTTTTTTCTCTATTACTTTCATCTTTGTCAATTTGGAAGATATGAGGTGAAACCTTAGATCTCTTTCAATTTGCATTCCTGAACCTGTAAGCAGAGCCTGATTGTTAGTTTGCATGTATAAGCTAACCTGCAGATGTTATGGAACAAGTATTTCCTTAATTAGGCAGAATCCGATAGCAAGAGCTCTCTTTTTTTGGACAGCATCATCCCGCACATGCAATTAGCTTCCTAGTCTTGGTCAACATTTTGTGTCTCCTCTTATCCACTCACACAGCCACCATCCTACTGCAAAGCCTTACTTTCTTACTCTCACTCAGATTACCACAATAATTTTCCAATTGGACTTCCTACCTCCAGTCTCTCCTTACCAATTGCTGCGAAAGTGATTTTCCTAAACCATAGGTTTGACCATGTCAATCTATACTAGTCCATAAACTCTAATGGCTCCCTATTTCCTCAAAGACAAGCTCCTCTTGTGATTTTTAAAGCTCTTCACAACCTGGCCCTTTCCATTTTTCCAGTTAAAAAAAAATATTTTTCCCTTCCATTCACTCTACTTGTTGCTGTTCAGTCATTGTTTTATCATTTTTTCAACCATGGCCAGCTAGTTCTTCACACTTCATTTGAGTTTTTCTTCATAACTCCATTTGAGTTTTCTTGGCAAAGATACTGGGGTGGCTTGCCAATTCCTTCTCTAACTCGTTTTATGGATAAGAAAATTGGGGCAGAATGAAGTGATTTGACCAGGGCAACACAGCTAGAGAGTGGTTGAGATCGGATTTGAACTCAGGGAGTAAATTGTCCAATTTCTAGATCCAGTGCTCTGTACACTATGGCGCCACCTAGCTGTCCCATTCACTCTACAGAAGAGTCATTTTGACATATTTGTTGCTCCTCACATGGGGCATGCTGAGTCTCTCTGCCTTTGTATGAGCTATTTTTCATTCTGGAATACTCTCTTTTCTGAATTCTGTAAAAATCAAATCAAACATGACCTCATTTAGGAAATCTTTCCCCACATTTACTTGTGCTTTTCCCTCTAAGTCTATTTTTCATCTACTGTTTTATTTTTTTCTTTCAGTATGTTATTAATTTATATATTTTGTCCTCCTCCATAGAATGTTAAGTTGTTTAGGCTTTTTTGTTTGAACAACGGCACAGAATAGGTACTTATGTTTGTTAATTTATCCTAGTTGCTTTTTAAATTTGGCAGGATTTGGTGACAATTTTATTGATCAATCAATATTTATTAAGTGACTATTCTTAAATTCTTAAACTGGGGATACAAAAAGGAACAAAAAGTTCCTGCCCTCAAGGAGCTTACAATCCAGTGGATTGTAGACATACAACATAGAAACAACAGAGACAACATAGAAGCAGATGTATGCAAAGCAAACTATATATAGTTTGCTTATGAATAAAATACATAGAAAATAAACTAGGGAAAGCACTGGAACTAAAAGGGATTGGGGAAGTCTTCCCTGTAGAAGTTGGGCTTTAAAAGAAGCCAGGGAGGTCAGCAGTCAGAGCAGAGGAATAACACTCCAGTTGTAGGGGACAGCCAGAGAATATATTTGGAACCAAAAGAGATGGAGTATTTTGTTGAAGAGAGAGCTAGAAGGCCAGTGTCCCTAAATCAAAGGATGCATGTAGGAGCAATACTTTGTCACAAAGTACATGTAGGGACTCTTGTAAGATGTAAGAAGGGCGTTTTATTGGGTCATAAATACCACTTTTTTCAGCTAAGGAATGCTTTGGAGAACTTTATTGTGATCCCCATATTTGAAGATATTTTGCATTTTTCCATCTAAGAGATGTGTAAGAGGGCAGTAATTCTCTTATTAAGTAATTGGTCATTTGTGAAACAAATCTTTGAACAATGATCAGTGGTGATCTTGAGAATCCTACCTTTAATAATCCTAAAAATTCATTAAATTTCCTTGCCTTAAGTGAAATATGGTGGTTTCTAAGTCTTACGTCAGGCACTGATAGTCAAGAGTACTGCTCACTTCTTTTCAGAGCGTAGCTTTTTGGCTTCAAAGGAGCCATTTATAAATCCAGATATACTTAGGTTACAGGGTAAGAGAGGCATTCATTTGTTTCCTGAAGTACTTATGAATGATTCTATCTTGGTTGCTAAAATCTGTGTTGTGTTGGGCATCAAGAATATGCAAAGGTTGAGATTACATTCAACATCACTCTATTAACCTAACTCAACAAATATTTACAAAGCACTCACTCTGTACTTAAACAGGGAATACAAGGTCACACTTATGCAAAGTCTCTATCATCAAGAATTACATTTTCCTGGAACACAACTGCAGAAACTATTCTGGAAATCTCTACAGCATCAATTATGGCAACTTAAAACCTACAAATGCTAAAACATTCTATCTATATCAGAATTGAAGGCAATCCAAAGAAAAATGGAAGGTTGTATAGTGGGGCTGACTGTAACTTGGTTTCCCTATTTTGTCAAATGCTATTTTCAAATAAGTGGCACAAAATAATCAAGGATGCATATGGCTAGAAAAATAGGGGATGGGCAAGTTGACTGTATACCAAAAGTATGGATACCAATGGAAGCACTTGTGACAAGTATCTACAAGACATTAAAAGAAGCAGAGAAAAGTCTCCAGCACAATAGGAAGAGCCATTATGGAGGATGACTAGATGGATGTAGAACAGAATAACTCTGGGTGAGTATGCCTGTGAAGTAGGTGCACCTTTGGGTGTGATCCCAGATCATTGCTGTTATTATGGGCTGAAGTTAATAAGATAATATTTAATAGAAACAAGTGTAAAAGTCTTCACTTATGTTTAAAAGTAATCAGTTGCTAGAATATAGAAAGCTCAGAGAAATAGATGGTACAGTGGTGAGAGGTATGGACCTAGAATTAGGAAAACCTGAGTTCAAATCTTCTCTCAAACACTTTACTAATTGTCTGACCCTAGGCAAGATATTTAGTTTTTGTATCTGTAAAATGGAGATAATAGCATCTACCTTATAGAGTTGTTGAAATTAAATAAGATAATAATTATAAAGTGCTTTGCAAATGTTAAAGTGCTAAACAAATGTCAGCTATCGTCATCATCTTCTTCATCATCATCAGTTCATATGAAAAGTTTTGATGGATTTAATCAACAAGGCAAAGCAGCCACAAATGTTTGAGGGATTTTCTTGTTGTTGTTTAGATGTGTCTGACTCTTTGTGATCCCATATGTGGTTTTCTTGGCAAAGATACTGGAGTGTTTTGCCATTTCCTTCTCTAGATCATTTTACAGATGAATAAACTGAGGCAAACAAGGTTAAGTGACTTATCCTGGGTTATATTGCTAGACAGTGTCTAAAAGCTGGATTTGAACTCATGAAGATGAGCCTCACTGATTGTAAGCCCAGTGCTCTATCCACTACCCCACTTAGCTGCCCTTTGAGAAATATTAGGCTGCATGAATTAAAACGTTATGTGAACAACAAGAAAAATGATTGTGTTTTATTTGCTTTGTCAGATTACATATAGAATATCATAACCAGTCGTCATGGTACATCCCATTTTAGGAGGAATACTGATACATAGATCACATTCAGAGGAGGATAATTACAATGATGAGGGAACATAATGCTAGTAACAGTTTGCCAACCCCTGTTATAGACCAATATCCTTAATGAATTTGATGGACAAAAATGAGTAAAATATCAGCAACGATATTATAGGAATATACTGGGAAAAAAATCATGTACTAGGAACAGGCTGAATTTATAGGAATGAAGGTTTAATTTAACATTACTACAATTATAAACACAATAGATAATATCTATTATTAACAAAATAAAAAAGCTAAATGATTATATTAATCAATACAGAAAAAGGTTTTGACAAAATTCAGCCATTTCCATTAAAAACATCGAAAAATCTAGAATCAGTAAACCTTTTTTTCAGCATGTTAAACAGTAGTTATCTAATGACAAGAGGCAGCAATCTATGTAATAGAGGAATATTTGGTTATGAGTAAAACAAAATTGCTCATTATATCATGTTTTTATGGTGGTATCCATTATCACTATGATTTGATTCACTATTGTTTTAAATGTTAGCTATTGTAATAAAACAAGATATGAAATTGAGGGAATAACCACAGGCAAAAAGTGAACAAAATCCTTCCTTTGGTAGATGATATGGTGGTCTACTGGAAGAATCCTAATCAATTCAATTCAGTAACTATGTATTGTACTGGGTTAAATGCTAGGAGTGTAAATACAGGCAAAAAGAAAGGCATTCCTAGCTCTCAAGGAGTCTACCTTTTTCTTTTTCTTTTTTTATTAAAACTTTTTATTTTCAAAACATATGTATGGGTAATTCTTCAACATTAACCCTTACAAAGCTTTCTGTTACAAATTTCCCCCCCTACTCCCCACCCTTCCCCTAGATGGCAGGATATCCACTACATGTTAATTATGTTAAAATACTTGACAAATCGAATATATGTATACATATTTCAACACTTATCATTGTTGTGCAAGAAAAATCGTATCTACAAGAAAAAAAATCAGAGAAAGGAAACACAATGCAAGCAAACATCAATAGAGAGCATGAAAATGTTATGTTGTGGTCCACATTTCATATCCCT
Source organism: Myrmecobius fasciatus (assembly GCA_023553655.1). Classification (NCBI taxonomy): domain Eukaryota; kingdom Metazoa; phylum Chordata; class Mammalia; order Dasyuromorphia; family Myrmecobiidae; genus Myrmecobius; species Myrmecobius fasciatus. The sequence goes on from JAJPUD010016902.1 coordinate 8,859, forward strand.
TTCTCTGGGTGTATATGGCTTTCTTCTCTGAACACTTGGAACTGGTTTGAAACATTTCATTGTTGAAGAGAGCCATGTCCATCAGAATTGATCATCATATAGTATTGTTGTTGCCGTGTACATTGATCTCGTGGTTCTGCTCATTTCTCTCAGCATCAGTTCATGCAAGTCTCTCCAGGCCTCTCTGAAATCATCCTGCTGGTCATAAGGAGTCTACATTCTAATGAAGAAAGAAAACACATAAAAGGAAACTGAAAAGTAGAAAGATGGGGAAAGTGCTCAAGTGAAAGAATGATTATGAAGGAAATTCAGAGAGTTAAGAGGGGAGCTCAGAGAGAAATGGAGTGAACATGGCTGACCTAGGCATTTTCTTTAAAGTGGAGATTCTCATAGGAACTGACCAATAAGAGGAAGGGACTATGGAAAGAAGATCTTCCAGGCTAGGAAGGATGCTGGGAAGAATATCTTCCAGAATAATTTCTGGTCATAATAGAGAATGAAGTCTTGAGAGTCAGAAGGCTTACAGAGAAGTGGAAGTCTAGAGATTTAACAAAATAATAATTAAAATAGAACTTTGTTAACAAAGTATCACAATGTAATATAGATCCAAGCAACTCACCAGTCTTTCTGTATATCACCAATAAAATATAATAGGAAGAGATAGAAAGACAAATTCCAAGCAAAATGATGGCAGAATCTATACAATAGTTGAGACCTTCCTTACTAAGAAACAAGGAAAATGAAGTCATTTAACATTTATTAAAAGCTTTTATGTGTCAAATACTGGGCTAAGCAATGGGGATACAATAAAAGCAAAAATAGTCCTTGTCCTCAAGGAGCTCAAGAACTAATGGAAGGGGGGAACAAACAACATGCAAACAACTATGCATAAACTCTCTCTCTACACACACACACACACACACACACACATATACACACATATCTGTGTGTATGTATATGTATATATGTAAAAGATAACCTCACAGGGAATCATTGAAAGAGACAAAAAAAGTCTTTTTTGCAGAAGGTGAGATTTGAATTGATAATTAAAGGAAGCCAGGAGTCACCAGCAGGGACAAAGAATGGACATCAACCAGTGAAAAGGCATGGAATTAAGTGATGGAATCTTTTGTTTGAAGAACATCAAGGAGGTCAGTATCACCATACTGTATGTGGAGGAGAGTAAGTGAAAGAAGATTGGAAAGGTAAAAAGAAACCAGGTTATACAAAATTTTAAAATCTGAACAAAATATTATTTTGATCCCAGAGGTAATAGAGAACCAATGAATATTATTAAATAATGGAATGATATAATCAGACCTGCCTTTTAGGAGGATCACTTTAAAGGATGAGTATAAGATGGACTGAAATTGAGAGAAAATAGAAACAAGGAGTCTGTGGCAATTGTCTAGGAGTAAAGTAATGAGGTCCACATCAAGATGGTGAAAGTATCAGAAGAGAGAAGCAACCATTTGTGAGAGATGTTGTAAAAGTAGAATTAATAGTACTTGACAAATAATTAGAGCAAAGAGTTAAAATTATACCTAAGTTATGAGCCTATATAACAGGAGGAATGATGATATTGACAGTAACAAGAAATTTAAGAAGAGGGAAGATGTGGGCAAAAGTGGGAAGCTAATGAGTTAAGTTTTGGATATATTGTTAAAAATATTTATGGAACATACAGTTTGAGGTATCTGACAGGCAGTTCTGAAGGTCAGGGAGAGAAATTAAAGCTGGATAAATTATCTGAAAACCATCTAAAATATAATACAATACAATAAAATAAAATAATAGTTGAATCTAAAAGGTTTGTTAAATGAAATAGTATAGTGGGAGGGCTCAGTATACAGCCTTGGGTGAACAACTAGGTTAATGATCACGAACTGGATGAAAATCCAGCAAAGGAAATCAAACAGGAGAGGTCATTTAGGAGAACCAGAAGACAGAACTGTTTTGAAAATCCAGAGAGAAGAGGGAGGTTTTCCTCTTTAGGGGAAGAGGGTAATTAAAAATGTAAAAATTGTAAAGCAGTTAATGAGGAGAATTGTGAAAAGACCTTTAGTTGTAGTAATTAGAAGGCCATTGGTAACTTTGGAGAGAACAATTCAATTTGAATTTTGAAATCAGAAGCTAAACTGCAAAGAGGAAAGTGAAAAGAATGGAAATAATGGTATTTTTTGTAAATGACCTTCTCAAGGAGTTTAGATATAAAAAAGGAGGAAAGTTAAGACCATATTAGCAGGATTGGATGGATCAACTGATGGAGAATGGAGGAGACCTGGTTATGTTTGTAGAAGTGACTGGAAATTAATGAAGTGGTAGGGATGTTTAGAAGAGGAAATTTAATGGAGAAGATGGATTAGAATAGGATTATTTGAACATATGAAGGAGATTTTTACCATAGCAATGAGAAGCACCACAGGAGTAAAGGAGGAGATATTGGCAAAAGGTCCCTAAATACTCTGAGATGAGGAAAAGTGGAAAAAAGGGAACTTTGGGTGAATGAACTCAAATTTTTCAGTGAGACTAAGTTGTTAAGTGGGAGGATGGGTAGAAGAAGAATTACAGGAGGTTTGAAGAGGGGGGTTTAAAGATTTGGAAAAGTTGTTGTCATGAATGGTATGGTGAATGCATTAGGGAAATGAAAAAAGATTCCCTTGATATTTGGAAGGCTCAGTTGAGATTATGTAATATAAGTTTGTAGTGAACCAGTCAGTATGATTTTGTAATTTTTTCCCACTTTCATTCAGTAACTTATGTTTAGGAACAAAAATATCAGATAGTGGGAAGGGAAAGATCACTGACAAGATAAGGTGTCAAGTTACTCAAGAAAAAAGCATAATACCAAGGTATCAAGATGGAGAAGGAAGAGGATATAGCCAGTGCAGAGATGACAGCTTAGGAAATAAATGTTTGGTAGAGAGATCGGAAATTATAGTGATTATGAAAACAGAGTTTAGAATAATGAAATATTATATATGCTGTAAAAATGTGCTGTGATGATTGTAACGGAATATTATATATGCTATAAAAATGACAAGAGAATTTCAAAAAAGCCTGTAAAGACTTAAATGAACTGATGCAAAGTGAACAGAATCAGAAGATTATTTGCAGTAACATCAATATTATTTAAAGAAAAACTGTGAATGACAACTATTTTCAGCAAAACAATGGTCCAAGACAATACTAAAGGACTAATTATGAGGCATATTATTCACATCCAGAGAAATAATTAGATCAAAGCATGCTATTTTTCCACTCTTTTTTCTTTTATTCTAGTCTTCTTGAACAAAATGACTAATATGTAAATGTTCTACATAATTGTACATGATATAAACTATATATGATTGCTTACCATCTTAGGGAAGGTGATGGAGAGGGAGGGAAAAAAGAAGAGAAAGAATTTGGAACTCAAAACTTTAAATAAAAATGTTTTTAAAATTTTTTAAAGAATGAACAGGAATTAAAAAAAATTGGTATCTCAAAAATACCAGAGCTTAGAGATTGGAATGTTGAAGGAAATATTTAATGAGAAAAGATAATCAGATAAATGGATGTTAGGGTTCATGAACATGGAAGTGGATTTTCTTTGGCAATGGCAAGATCAGGGTATGACCATCTCTGTATGTTAAAAGTAAAGTTAAGTACTAGGTCATGGGAAATGAATAAACTAAAGAACTAGAGAGTATTTGAAGGACTATCAGTATATATATTGAATTCCCCTAGCATGATGGAAGAAGTTATGGAAGAATGAAAGACTGTCAACCAGGCACTGAACTCACTGAGGAAAGAAAGAGAGTGACTGGGAAGTTGGTAGATAACAGATATCAGAATTTTGATTGGGTGGGAAATATTGATTGAACAAACTTTAAAGAAGGGGAGATTATTGACTGATAATGGTAGAGAAGAAGTCTGGAAATGACAATGGGGCACAAGGGATATGTAGTTTTAGTACCATGACCAGTAAATTGAGGTTCCCTCTCCAAGAAAAAGTTCAGCCCATATTGGAACAGGTGCCTGTTCTTTGGTGCCTAAGGATGCTTTGTCATTAGGAAGCTATCAAGCCTCAGTGATTGGAAAAAATTGAAAGAGTAAGAGAGGAAAAGTTTTAAGATGAAAAAAAAGTTTATTTCTTTTGTAATTCCGGAGAGTATTGTGACATATGGGTAGATCTTAAGTGAGATTTCAGTGTGAAGTCAGGCTGAGTAGGATGGAAACAAGGGAAGGGGTAGTGGAAGACAGGGAACCAGAAATGTATAATGCTGTCTAGTAGTTCAGGATCACTGGAATGAGGAGGTTGTGAATGGTTTGGGAATACATTAGGTGGCAAATTGGGTAGAGTGCCACATCTGAAGTCAGGAAAAGTTACTATTTTGATTTAAATCCAGCCTCAGATCCTTACTAGCTGTGCGACTCTGGGCAAGTCACTTAAGCATGTTTGCCTCAGTTTTCTCATTTGTAAGATGAGCTGGAAAAGAAAATGACAAACCACTAAATAACTTTGCCACGAAAACTCCAGATGAGTTCATGAAAAATTGGACAGGATTGAATGACTGGATAACAATGATCTTCAATTAATGAGTTCAGTTAAGTTATCATCACTCTGAGGTTGCCAGGCAGTCTCTATAGAGATGGAGCAGCCTGGAGGATGAGACAATAGTGCAGAGTGAGCAATGAGTCTGGGCTCTCACCAAATATCAGGCAAAGACTCACAAATCACACATGGAAAAATTACATGGATACAATTACAAAACATTCTTTACAGAAATAAAGACACACAAATAGAAAGAAATTAATTATGGTTGGACCATAATGACATTAATCTTTTTCAATGACATAACAATCAAACTACCAAAGAGTTATTTTATAGACTTAGAAAAAAAGATAATTTATCTGGAGAAACGTTATCTCAGAGAAATAATGGAGAAATAAGTGGAAATGAAGCACCATATTTCAAATTATATTACAAATGAATAACCAAAATTATTTAATGCTGGTTAGAAAATAGAAAAAGTTGTTCAACAGATTATATATTCAAGATGAAGAAGTAAACAATCATCAGTGAATAATTTTATAAAAATACAGAGATCCCAGCTTTTGGATAAGGTATTCAACAAAAATTGTTGAGAAAATCATGGCATAAATTAAGTTTATGCACTCATCTTCTTATTGACTTCTTATGCCTCTTTCCAAAGTGTCTAATCTACACCTTTTTGTCTCTCTCTTCCAACATCTGATGGTATTCCCTCTCTCCTGCTGAGAATCTTCCCCCATAATTTACTGGAAAAAAAATTGAGTCCACTCATCCTTTCCCTTTTCTGTTCATCTCATCTCATTTAGGAACTTTTCCCACTTTCCCAAGTGTCAAAAGAATAAGTGGCCCTTCTCCTTGCCAAGATCACTCCCTATATAAACATTTTGAATCCCATCCTTTCTTTAAATTCAGCCTTCATATAACATAATTTATTCAGCCATTTTCCAATTGATGGGCAGCCACTCAGTTTCCAGTTTCCTGCCACTACAAAAAAGGGCTGCTGCTACAAGCATTTTTACACATGTGGATCCTATTCCCCCCTTTAATATATCTTTGGGATATAAGCCCAGTAGAAACATTGTTGAGTTGAAGAGTGTGCACAGTTTGATAACACTTTGGGCATAGTTCCAAATTGTTCTCCAGAATATATGGATCCATTCACAATTTCACCAACAATGTATTAGTGTCCTAGTTTTCCCACATCCCCTCCAACTTTCATCATTATGTTTTCCTTCCATTTTAGCCAATATGAGAGGGATGTAGTATTATCTTAGAGTTGTCTTAATTTGCATTTTTCTTATCAATAGTGATTTAGAGCACTTTTTCATATGAGTAGAAATGGTTTCAGTTTCTTCATCTGAAAATTATTCATATCCTTTGACCATTTAACAATTGGAGAATGGCTTGAATTCTTATAAATTTGAGTCAATTCTCTACATATTTTAGAAATGAGGCCATATGAATGTTTTGGAATATTATTGTTCTGTAAGAAATGATCAGCACGATGATTTCAGAGAGGCCTGGAGAGACTCACATGAACTGATGCTAAGTGAAATGAGCAGAACCAGGAGATCACTGTACACAGCAACAAGATTATACAATGATGAATTCTGATCTCTTCTCAATAATGAGAAGATTCAGACCATTTCCAATGACTTGTAATGAAGAGAGCCATTTACACCCATAGGGAGGAATGTGAAAACTGAGTGTGGTTCACACATAGCATTTTCACTCTTTTTGTTGTTGTTTGCTTGCATTTTATTTTCTTTCTCATTTTTTTCCTGTTTGATCTGACTTTTTTTGAGCAGCAAGATAATTGTATAAATATGTATTCATATTATATATTATTAATATTGGATTTAGCATATTTTTCTACCGTGTTCAACATATATTGGATTACTTGCCATCTAGGGGAGCAAGTGGAGGAAGGGGAAGGAAAATTGGACACAAGGTTTTTCAAGGGTTAATGCTGAAAAATTATCCATGCATATTTTTGAAAATAAAAAAACTTTAATAAAAAAAGAAATTCAGCCTTCAATAGACTGCCTTCAGTATCATTTACACACTCTCATCTTCAATCTCTTCCTATCTATTGACTTCTTTCCTAATGCCTAGAAACACACCCATATCTCCCCTGTTCTTAATAATTTTCATCTGATCCTATCATCTTCTCCTAAATTTGACTAAATTTCTTGAAAAATTCATCTGCCCTAGATGTTTCTATTTCTCTTACACTTTCTAGATTTTATGTGATTTGACTTTTGACTTCATCATTCAACTGAAACTAATCTCTCCAGAGTTACCAGTGGTCTCTTAATTGCCAAATTTAATGGTTTTTCTTCAGTCCTTATTGTGCTTGACCTTTTGGCAGCATTTGACACTGTTGATTATCTTCTTTTTTTGAGAACTCTCTTCTCAATAGGCTTTTGTGACACTGTTCTCTCCTGGTTCTTCAACCTATCTGAATGCTTCTTCATACTCTCCTTTGCTGACTTTTTATGTGTCATATCACTTAATTATGCATATGTCTCAGGGCTGTCCTGGACTTTTTTCTTTTTTTTTTTCCTTCTATTTTATCTTTCTTAGAAAGCTTAACAGCATCTATGGCTTTGATTGTTATTTCAATGCATATGATTTCCAATTCTACATATGCCATAATATCTTTCTTGAATATCAGTCAAGACCCATATCACCAACAGTCTTTTGGACATCTTGGACTGCTTGTCCTGTATGGAACTTATATTTTCAACAAATCTTCCCTTCTTCCTGTTGTAGTCTAGGTCACCACCATTTCCTAAGGCACTCGAACTAGCAATCTCCCTGTTATCCTCATATACTTACTATCATTCATTCCACATATTCAATCTATTACCAAATCTTATATGTCTCCTTTTATCTGGATATAGGTTCACAACTTTATTTCAGACCCTTACTACTTCTTGTCTAGACTATTGTGATAGTCTTCTACATGATCTCCCAGTTGCAGGTCTCTCCCCACTATAACCTATATTCCTTTCATCTAACAATGTGATTTTTCTAATAGGTCATTCCCTATTTAGTAAATTCCAGTGACTCCTTATTACCTCAAAAATAAAATAAAAAGCTCTATTTGGATCATAAAATGGGGAAACGGATCCACATGTGCAAAAATATTTGTAGCAGCCCTTTTTGTAGTGATAAGGAGCTAAAAATTGAGTGGATGCCCATCAGTTGGGGAAATGCCTGAATAAGTTATGGTATATGAGTGTTATGGAATATTATTCTTCTATAAGAAACAATCAGTAGGATGATTTCAGAAAGGCCTAGAGAGACTTATACAAACTAATGCTAAGTGAAGTGAGTAGAAAGAAGAGAACATTGTACTTAATAACAACAAGATTATATGATGATCAACTCTGATGGATTTGGTTCTTTTCAACAATGAGGTGATTCAAAACAATTCCAATAGTCTTGTAATGGAAAGTGCCATTTGCAGAGAGAGAACTATGAAGACTGAATGTGGATCAAATCATAGTATTTCCACTGTTTGTTGTTGTTTTTATTGTTGTTCCTTGTTTGCTTGTTTTTTTCCCCTATTTTTCCCCCTTTTGATCTAATTTTTCTTGCACAGCATGATGAATAGAAGAATTTTGTGTTTAAACTATCTTGGATTGCTTGCTTTCTAGATGAGGGGAGAAGGGAAAGGAGGGAGAAAAATTTGGAACACAAAAGCTATCTTTGCATGTATTTGGAAAAAAAAACCTATTAAAATGCCTCTATTTGTAGTTTAAAACTCGTCTCAATCCAACTCCTTAATTTTTTAGTCATTTTACTTCTAAGTCTCCTTACAAAAAAGTGGGGTCCATATCATTGTGAGATAAAAACGCTATAAATGCATTCTTAAAAATAGACAGAATGTTTCCTGCAGTCTTAGCTATTCAAGAAGAGGTCTATAAGCATCACCATTTGATTTCCAAACTATGGGCTCTGTGGACATCCTCTGGAACTCAGTAGTCATTCTAGTCATAGTAGGCATTTTTTACCTGCTGGTGGTTATGAGGCAGATAATCCTTATGATCATTCCTAAAAATAGTCTTGGTTCACTTAGGACCCTGTCAGCTAGCTTGTGGTGTCAGATCCTAGTTAGTGAAATCTGTAAGGTGAACCAGCAAGAGTGCTTATAACATATATGCTGACAGACAGCCATCAGATGATCAAATTCGGAATTAAATTGGCTCTGGGTATCTGAACAGCAACTGGGAGAGAAGGCTTAACTTTTAGATTGGATATGATTTGCTCAGTCTTCAGGATATATATGTCACTCAGTCTAACGCATATTGTTTCTTAGAACTAACTGAATCTCTGGTTGTGCCATCTGACTATCTCTTTCTTTTTAGTTACACTTCTATATAATCCTGAGAGTGAGAGGAGCTGAATACAATTTGAACTCAATATCATTAAACCTCTGCCTTAAAACTGCTTTTGGGAACAAGTGTCTTTTAATTTCTTGACTGTGGTTGCCATCTGTAGTGATCTTTGAACCCAAGAAGAGAAAAATCTGACACTACTTTCATTTCTTCTCCCTCTGTCTGCCAGGAAGTGATGGGACCAGATGCCACTATTTTAATTATTTTTTTGATGTTAAGCTTTAAACCAGCTTTTACATTCTCCTTTTTCGCCCTCATTAAGAGATTTCTTAATTCTTCATCATTTTCTGTCATCAGAGTGGTATCATATCAGTGGTTGATATTTCTCCTGGCAATCTTACTTTTGGCTTTGGATTCATCCAGCCTGGCATTTCAATGGTGATATACTTTGCATAATTTAAATAAATCAAGTGATTATAAAAAACCTATAGCTTTTATATATCCTGCATTTAAATAAACTTTTTAAAATTACCAGATTTATGATTTAAATTTTTTTTTTTCATGAATCCTGAGTTCTATAATATTTCTGACCATTGCTGAATCAATGAAATGGAGTGGTTGGCTTAAAACAACACATAGGCAGATAAAAATTCTAATGTTTTCCTTTAGTTCGTATCTTGCATTTAATTGCTACATGTTAATTATTATATGATTTGAGTGTGCTTTGGTTTTTATTATATAGTTTTTCATGTGCTAGTATGATGTCTGCACCATGTATTTTTTGGTTATGTAGTTTTCCTACTTGTTATTGCATTTATGCATGTTTTGTTGTTCTTTAAGCTTATTAATGTTATTATTTTGCTTTGTCTGGCTGCCATGCATATTTGCTTGTATAATTCCTGTGATACGTGTATTTATTATGCCCTGCATATACTTTAAAATTATAGTTGCTGAAATAGCTTCTCCTGATGCTTTACTCTGAATTGTGTCTTTGAATGGGTTGTTACTATTTATGGTGAATGACACCCTGAGGTGATTACCTGTGATTTTGTGATTGTTTTGTTAAGGGTTGAAGTTTGTTTTGATGCTTATGATACATATTTGCCGAAGCCAAGCATACCGTGACTGATTTTGAAAGAGATTGCAAAATTAATGACTGAGGGAAGGAATGTAATGCTGTCTTGACATTTCCATGGCGATAAGGACACTGGAGATGAATGCCCACCAGCCAGGCAGAAATCTCCCCAGTTTTTCCCTCTGAACCCCCAGGGAGTTTTGCCACGACCCCATGACTTTCTGGACCTATTTTGACTCAGACTAGTCACTAGAATGTATATGGAATTGGAAGATGAAAAACCTAGAAAAGCAATGAAAAATGGGATACTAGAAACCATGAGTGAGTGGGTGAGGGTGACTGCCATGTGTTTGTGTCAGACTTCTGAGGCTGAGATGGTATGATCAAATAATGTACTAGTTACATGAGCCTGGCACTGCATTACTGAAACAAGTCAGGACTCCTGACTTTTTATTCTCCTTTCTCTTCCCCCTTTTCCATTCTTTAGAGAAGACAAGAGCTTAATGCCTTCTTGGAGGCATAAAAGGCTTATCTCTGTTTCCTAAAGATTTGTTTACATTTCTGTTTACTTTATCTCTTAAGATGGCAATTATGATAAATGTTGCCAGTGTTGCCAGTCTAAGTGTGTCATTACCCAAATGTAGTTGAGATGGGAAATTGGGAAGCACCTTGTAGGAGAGATAGATAGATAAGTTTAAAACTACAGTATTTTTGTCAGTAATTGCTGGCTGGGAGTTCAGAATAGTAGAAGAAAACTTAATTCTTTCTTTCTTTTAAAAATCAATTTCCAGGAAATATAGAGATTATTTATAAGGAGATTGTTCATGACCCCTTACTCCTTTTTTTTTTTTTTTTTTTTTTTGAGTTAGGGACTCCTTTGGATCTCCCATGAAATGTACAGACTCTTCTCAGAGTATTTTTAAATAATTGAAAGAATCAAAATATTTTAGCAATGGAGTCTATGGACCTCATATTAAGGACATTAGTTTGGGCAATGAATAACAATCAGTATCTGGAGTGGCTAGTAGTAAGATGAGATTTCAGATTTTTTTTTTTTTTCCTGGGCTTTGAGAGTCCTGTCCTTCCCTGAGGAAAGGGGCCAAAGGAGCTGGAGGAAAAGTCATGTTCAAGGTCCTACTTATGAAAAGGTTAGACTGATAAGCTCTACTCACTAGCAGAGGAGTACACCATCACATATCTATTAAATAGAAATAAGTGAATATACGATAATTTGAGGAGAGAAAGAGAATTATAAATTAACAACTTGGGGATCAGGAAGAAGTTTTTGTAGGAAATAATGCTTGTGCTAAGCTTAGAAGGAAGCTATAGAGTCTATGAGATGGAAAGGAAGAGACAGTGCATTCTAGGCATGAAGGAATGGTTCTAAATCACTATCACTAGCTCCCAATCTCCTTTGGCAAGATCGCCAGGAGGCAGCTGCTACAGCCTTTTGTTGATATTCTTGATGTTCTGAATAATGGAACAATTCGGTTAGTTTTTAGTCTTAAATAGAGAAATTTATCTATTTATTTCTAGAAAGCAAAATGTTTATTTATTTTTTCTCCCAGTAAACAAATATATTTTGCATAAAGGTACAGATAGAAGAGATGAGATGCTAAAAGTTAAATTTGGTAGTTAAATTTAGCAGGAAATTGTAGTGCCTGAAAGTGAAAAAAATTTAAAATATTAGTAAAAATGTATGTGGAAATCAATCAATAAACATTCATTAAGCACCTACTGTGTGCCAAGCTCTATGCCATGTGCTGAAAGATACAAAGGACAATTCTTATCCTCAAGGAGCTTACAACTTAATGAAGGAGATAACATGCAAATATATTTATAGGGAGCTATCTGCAGGAGAAATAAAAAATGATTTTTAAAAAAGGAATTCTTCCTATAGAAGATGGGATTTTCATTGGACCTTAAAGGAAACTAGTAGTCAGGGTAGAGGAGGAAAAATGTTCCAAGCATGGGAAATAGCCATAGAAAATGCCTGGAATTGAGAGATAGAGTTTATAGAACAGTCAGGAAGTCAGTATTGCTGGATCAAAGAAGTATCTATTGGAAAATAATATTAAAAAAATGGAAAACTAGAAGAGGTCTAGGCTGTGAAGACCTTTGAATGTCAAGTGGAGTATTTTGTATTTGCTACTGGGTGCAATAGAAAACCATTAGAGTTTATTGAATAGGAGTGTGACATGGTCAGAACTGTGCTTTAGGAAAATCACTTTAATGGAAGATAGAAGTGGGAGAAAATTGAGAGCTACTAGTGGACTATGTCAGTAATCCAGTTTGGAAATGATGAGGGCCTTCATAGTGTTAGAGAAGAGAAGGGGGTATATGGGAGAGATGTAAAGATGTTGTAAGAATCAACAGACCTTGTCATCTATTTAGAAAAAGGAGATAAGAGATAGTGAAGAATCCAGGCTCCCAGTTTGTGAGCCTGAAGGAATGGAAGAATGGTATTGCCTCTCTAGTAACATGGAAGGTAAAGAGGAAGCAGGATTTAGAAGGAAAGATAATAAGTTTTGTTTTGGACATGCCGAGATTAAGATGCCAACTGGATATCCAGCTCAAGTTGTGCAAAAGACAGTTGGAATCTGCTTATGGAACGCTTTAAATGCCAGGTTGAGGAGTTTATATTTTATATTAGAGGCAACAGAATCATTGAAGCTTCCTGAATAGGGAAATGACATGATTAAACATTTTTAGGGATCTTAATTTGGGAGTTTTGTGAAAGATTGATTATAGGGAGGAGACTGGAAGCAGGGAGATTCTACTAAAATATCTTACTACTACTTAAAATACCTTAAAATACACTTTGATCTTGTTATTTCTCTGGTCTAAAATTCTTAAAAACAACTCATTAACAATGGGATAAAATAGAAATCCCAACACTTAAGACCTTTAATAAACTGACCTTAATTTGCTTAAATGGGAAAAAATTTCCTTTGACCAGGACTGCTGAGGTCCTTTCCAACTAATAAAGCATATGATTTAAAATTTTTATCTTTTCAGACTTCTCCTAACTACTACAAAGTTGGAGACAAAGTAGGTGTCTTACTAGGGCAATCAATGATATTCGATTTCCTTGGGATATAGGCCTAAATAGTGGTGATATTACTAGGTCAAAGGGAATATGCAGCTTAATATCTTTTTGAGCATAGTTCCAAATTGTTTTCAAGAATTACTGGCCAGGGGCAGTTAGGTAGCACAATGGATAGAGCACCAGCCCTGAAGTCAGGAAGACCTGAGTTCAAATTTGACCTCAGACACTTAACACTTCCTAGCTGTGTGACCCTGGCAAGTCACTTAACCTAATTGCCTCAGGGGAAAAAAAAGTACTAGCCTAATCTACTAATCTACAACTCAATGAATGATGGATTGATATCAGTTTTCCTACTACCCCCACAACATTTGTAATCTTCCTTTTGGAAGATTTTTTAGTGAAATATTCATTGCTCTATAGGAATATCTTTCTAATCTAGTGTTTTTGATTTCTTAGGTGAATATTGAGGTCAAATACAATAACATTTTATTTGAATTTGTCGAATATCCTTTTAAAATTTTTATCACAAATGAAGTTGTTTTAATTTTATTTTATGATCTGAGTGTTCCAATTCCTTACCTGAATCACTGGACTATTTTGAGTTAGGTCTAGCCCCACATATCTGGCATTAGTTGATAGGAGTTGGGTTTTTTTAAAAAAATGTTTATTTAATATTTTTCTCCAGTTACATTTAAAAGAATTTTTTTACATTTGTTTTAAAAACTTTTGAGTTTTAGGTTCTCTCCCTTATCCCCAACCCCAGTCCCCATTAAGAAATCACATATGAAATTATGCAAAACATTTTCATAAAAGTCATGTTGTAAGGGGCAGCTAGGTGGCACAGTGGTTAGAGCACCAGCCCTGAAGTCAGGAGGACCTGAGTTCAAATCTGGTCTCAGACACTTCCTAGCTGTGTGACCCTGGGCAAGTCACTTAACCCCAATTGCCTCAGCAAAAAGCAAAAAAAAAAAAAAAGTCATGTTGTAAAAGAAAACACAGATGACCCATCATAATAAAAAACCCTTAAGAAAAACAAAAAGAGAAAAAAAGAGAGACAGAGATTCTAGACACAATCAATTGCTTCTCTGGGTTTTTCATCATAAGTCCTTCAGAATAACAGAACAATAATATTCCATGACAATTACATATCACATTTCAGCCATTTCCCAATTGATGGACATCCCCTCAGGTTCCAATATTTTTCCCTAAGAAGAGAACTGCTATAAATATTTTTGTACATATAGATCCTTTTCTTTTCTTTCTTTCTTTCTTTTTTTTTTGTCACCACTGGTGCAGTAGTGGTATTGTTAGGTCAAAGGATATGCATGGATATATAGAGCTTTAGGCATGGATCATATCTTTTGATTATTTATCAATTGAGGCATGGCTCTTATTTATTTATTTATTTTATAAATTTGATTCAGTTCCCTTTATGTTTGAAAAATAAGACCTTATCAAAGAAATTTGCTTCAAGATTCTTTTTACAATTACTATTGCTAACTATATTCTCTCTCTCCCCCAATTTATTCTATTCTCTCTCTCCTTTCATCCTGTCTGTCCTCAGAAGTGTTTTTCTATTGATTACTTCCTCCCCCAATATGCCTTCTCTTCTATCACTTCCCCCCCTCCCTGTGTCCCACTTCTTTCCTATTTTCCTGAAATCTAGGAATTTATAGAAATCTACAGATTTCTATACTCAGATTGAGCATGTATGTTATTTCCTCTTTGAACCAATTCTGATGAGAATACGGCTCACTCATTCACCCTCTTCTTTCCCTCTTCCTTACCCCGTAAAAGCTTTCTTTTCTTTTCTTTTTTTTTAATTAAAGCTTTTTATTTACAATACATATGCATGGGTAATTTTTCAACATTGACCCTTGCAAAACTTTCTGTTCCAAATTTTTCCTTCCTTTCCCCTCCCCCCTCCCCTAGATGACAGGTAGTCCAATACATGTTAAATATGTTAAAATATATGATCAATCCAATATATGTATACAATTTTATACAGTTATCTTGCGGCATTGTAAAAGCTTTTTCTTGCCTTTTTTATGGCAGATAATTTACATCATTCCATTTCTCCCTCTCACTTTCTCCCAGTACATTCCTCTTTCACCCCTTAATTTCATTCTTTTTTTTTAAAGATATTATCTCTTCGTATTTAATTCTCACCTGTATCCTCTGTCTATATATGCTACTTCAAATGGCAGGGATTATTTTTGATGCTTTTTCGGTTAATTCATATAGAAATTGGGGAAGGGTGATGTGGATGAAGGTGAAGCATTGGATAGCCAGATACAGAAACCTGGTATCCTCTGGCTACAGCATTTTTAGATGTATGTGGGAAGTCCTTTCAATGGGCTTTTCACATATAATGTAGATTTATACTTGCTCTGTAGGGTTGACTTGGTGGATAGATATTTAAGGAGTTTGACAGAGAAAATATAAAGGGAGAAAATTTAAATATTTTTTGTCTTTTATTAATAGCTTTAGAAAAATTTAATCTAAATTGTGAAAGGACCTATTTGTCCAAAAAATATTTATAGCAGATTTTTTTTTGTGGTGGCTAAATTAAAGGGATGCCCATCAGTTGAGGAATAGTTAAACAAGCTGTAGTATATTATTGTAATGGAATATTACTGTGCTGTAATAAATGTCAAACAGAATGATTTCAGAAAATTCTGTTTCTGAAAGATACATGAACTGATGCAAAGTGAAGTGAACAGAACTAGTAGAGCATTCTACACAGTAACAGCTAATATTGTTTGATGAAGACTTATAAATGACTTTGTTATTCTCAGAATATGATACAAGACAATCTCAAAGGTCTAATGATGAAAAATGTATTATCTGCTTCCAGAGAAAGAACTGATATTGATTGAGTAGACTGAAGCTTCCTATTTTTCACTTTCTTATTTTTTTCTTTTATTCAAGTCTTCATGTACAAAATGACTAATATGGAAAAAATTGGATCAGCAAATGATATAAAGATAATGAAATTTAATTGTCCTTGTATATTTTAGAGTGTTGGAAATGAATGCATTTTTTATTTTTAAGGGCCATTTCTTGAAGGCAGACAGGAGACTTATGTTTCTAGTAACAAAGATGAAAAGATCACTGCTAAGACTGTATGTGAAAAGCTGAATCTTTGACCCAGAAATTTTTAGTAGACAATATGCTAAATCCTATGAATATTAACACTGTAAGAAAAAAAGATTGGAAATATAAATGTCAAGATAAAGATTGTTATAGTATACATTGTGCTTCTGGTTATAATCCCTTCACTTGTCATCAGTTGATGAAGAATTGGTAAGATCATCGTGTTCTATCAAACAGAACAAAAAAATCACTCTCAGACTCTAGGGATTTTAATCCCTCTAATGACCCCTTCTGACATGGTTCTTAGCGGATGCATCATCCCTCTTTCTCCTCGTTGTAAGGCAAAAGCTTCATCTTCATAAAAGTTTTTTCTGGTCACTCATTTGTATTTCAATTTTTTTTTCTCTACTCTCATGTCTGAATTCTATAGTTTCTACTTAGTTTCAGAATTTTCATCAAAATGCTTGAAAGTTCTTTATATTATTAAAGGTCCATCTCCTCCATAAGATTATACTCAATTTTTCTAGGTTATTCTATCTTTTACTATATTTTTACTATATTTTTTTTCTTTTGGAATATTTATTTCATGCTCCACATTTCTTTTTCTTTTTTTCCTTCTCAATGATATTTTTATTTTTTCAAATACATGTAAAATAATTGTCAACATTCATTTTTGTAAGAATCTGTTTCAAAATTTTCTCCCTCCCTTTCTTATCTCCCCTCTCCCCAATACAACAAACAATCTGATATAAGTTAAATATGTTCAGTTCCCCATAACATATCTTCGTATCTGTCATGGTGTGCAAGAAAAATCAGACTATAAATGAAAAACATCTGAAAAAGAAAAAAAAAAAGAAGAAATACTGTTTCAATCCATATTCACTCTCCATAGTTCACTCTCTGCATGTGAATGGCATTTTCCATACCAAGTCTATTGGAATTGCCTTGAATCACCAATTTGTTGAGAAGAGCCAAATTCATCACAGTTGATCATGCCATAATCATCTTCTATGTACAATGTTCTCTTAGTTCTTTCTGCTCACTTCACTCAGCATCAGTTCATGTAAGTTTTTCCAGGCTTTTCTGAAATCAGCCTACTCATCATTTCTTTGACTCTTTGGTACTTGAACTTTTTCTTTCAGGTTGATTTTAGTGTTGTATTTCTTAGACCTAATAGCTCTAGATTTTAGCTATGATGTTTCTGGAAGTTTTCATTTTAAAGATTTTTGGGGGAGTAGACTAATGGCTTTATCCTATTTTCTAAAGAGTTTTGTACAGTTTATAAGAGATCTGTACAGTTTTCCTTAATGGTTTCTAGAAATATGATATATAGGTTCTTTTTTTCTGACCGTGGTTTTTAGGCAGTCCTTGATCTCTTGTTCAGATCTGCTCTTTTTAATATGAAATATTACATATTTTCTTCTATTTGAAAAATATTTTGACCTGTTTTAATATATTTTATTCTCTAATGGAGTAATTAATTTCTATTTGGACTTTTTTTTCCAGAATATTTGTTATTTGGGTTAAGATCTTCTTTCTTTTATATTAAGCTCTTAATTCTTTTTCCAAGTCCCTAATCTATATTTCCAATTTCTTTTCCAATTCTTTATCACTTTAATTTTATTAATATTATTTTAAGCTCATTTTAAAAAATCCATATAATCTCTTCCAGTAATTCTAATTTATATTGTAGACAAACTGTGTTTTTCTTTGAAGCTTTGCTTATAAATATTTTAGAATAATTCTCTTTTAAATTTATGCCTTAGGCACCCTCATAATAATTACTCCTCTCTCTCTCTCTCTCTCCTTCTCTCTCTCTCTCTCTCTCTCTCTCTCTCTCTCTCTCTCTCTCTCTCTCCTCTCCTCTCCTCTCTCTCTCTCTCTCTCTCTCTCTCTCTCTCTCTCTCTCTCTCTCTTTCTTTCTCTCCCCCTTCCCCTCATTTTTCCATGGATGTTTTCCAGGAGACCCTGTGACTTTGGTGTCACTGAAAATTCTGGAGGCTGTCTGTGTTCCTGACCTGTTTGAGACACTGCTATCTTGGATAAGAAACTGAGTTTAGAATCTTTTCTAGTTGAGAGTTTGTGTGGGGCTCTGGACACTGAGCCTGGATTTAAAATCCCTCTGGGAGACTCTTGTATTTCTGGTCTGGAGTGGGAATAGTGGCTCTTAGTATTTCCGGAGCTCTGAATTCTGAGTCACCCTCATTGTTGACTTGGGTAGGTAAAGGAGGTTAAATCTGAGATCATTTCTAGGAGTTTGCAGGCTTCTGGTCTGAGTTGGAACTTTAGGTAATAAATCTATGTTTCTGGCCTTTCATGAAGACATCATATTGCTAACCTGAGATTCATAATAAAGTTTTGGCATTCCTGTACTCTTGGTCTTTGTCAAAATTCTGGGCATTGAGTTGATGATCCTAGACTTTGCTAAATTTTCATTTTTAAGGAATTATTTTCTTTAGTGAGTTTTTTAGCATCATTTTCTATTTGTCCAATTGTACTCTTAAAGGAATTGTTTTCTTCAATGGATTTTCTTCCTCCCTTCTATTTAACTAATTCTAGTTTTTAGGGAGTTTTTTTTTTCTTTAGTGAATTTTTGTGCCTCTCTATTTGGCCAATTCTGCTTTTTTAAGGGGTTATTTTCTTTAATATTTTTGAGTCTCCTTTACCAAGCTGCTGATTTGTGTTTTTCATGATTCTTCAAAAATCATTACCATTTCTCTTCCTAATTTTTGTCCATCCTTCTTACTTCATCTTCAGAATCTTTTCTAAGCTCTTCCCTGGCCTGAGACCAATTCATCTTTTTCTTGGAGGGTTTATATTTAGGAACTGTGACTTTGTTATCATCTGAGTATATATTTTGCTCTTTCTTTTCACCATAGTAACTTTGTATAGTCAGACTATTTTTGTTTTGCTTACTCATTTTCCCAGTCTATTATTTGACTTGTAACTTTTTGTTAATGTAGGACTGTGCTCCAGGTGGAGCATGTGTTGTCCTGAGTTTTAGGGTTTTATGCTGCTGTTTTCAGAGATACTACTAGAGCCTGTAAGTTTCTAGTTCCTCCACAGTGGGCAGGATCCAAGGAGAAGTGTGTTTACCATTCTTCTGGCTGGTGCCCTAATCTGTGAGCAACCACAAGCACTCTTTTCTGCTCTGAGAGTCTCTGCTTCATTGTGGCTGCAAAATCTGGTGTGCTGATGCTCCTGCTCACCCTAGGCACCCAAGTATGCAATCCACATCTGATGTGGATAAAAAACAAAGTCCTGCCTCAGGGCTAGCAAAGAGACCTTCCCCATCTCCATTTACTAATCATCCAATCCCCTTACCATTTGTGGGCTGAGAGCTCCAGAAGATGCCACTGCTGCTGCTGATTCAGTGACTCCAAAGGCTGAGGTGTTGTAGGCTGAGCTAGTCTGTGCTCCACACTTACCCTGGCATAAGAGATCTTCCCCATCAATCCTTTAAGTTGACTTGGGCTGGAAAATTATTTCAGTCTTTCTTTTTGTAAGTTCTACTTCTCTAGAATTTGTTCAGAGGCATTATTTATTATTTTTTGTTTATGTAGTTTTGCTTGACAAATGTTTCTATACCTTACTATTCTATTCATTTCTAAACTATTTTAGTTTATTTAGAATAAGTATAAGGAATAGCAAGAACAATATTTCTTAAGTAAAAGAAAGGAAGTATTGCATTATGAAATTGGAAAGGTAGTTTTTGGTGAGGGAGTGAAGGACTTTAAAGACTAAATAGAAACTTCTACATAGGCTGGAGAAACCAACACTGGGAATATAATGTTGGGTGTATTCCTTGTTCTGAATCCAAACATTCTATTTTCTAAACTCAATGTTAGGGGAGGTTGTCACACTTTTTCTAACACTCATTACCTCATTAACAAAGTTCCAATCTGGACAGACCAGAGATGATTTTATTTCTGGCTCACAAGTCTTAAGTTGTCTCTTAGCTCAAAGGGAAGGGGAGTTACAGAGATATCTACTGAATAATATGAATCAGGTATGGAATAACTAAGTTTATTCCTTCACAGAAAAATACTAAATATAGAAAGAATAGCAGGGAGAATTAACAGAATGTTTTAAATAGGATGTAGTAACTTAACTTATGACTATTATTATAGTTATTATATTCTGCTGAGAAACTAATAGTAAACCTTATCAGAACATAAAACAGTTTGAGGAACTACTAATTAGTCATTTTCTGAGTTCACCTTTTCTGAGCACAATCTGATAAAACTCAGTTTGGGTAATCTTCTTTTCAGTCTCTCTCTAACGTAGGCATTTCCCTTGCCACTGGCCTGTTCCTGCTGCTGCTGCCACCACCATAACCAACCACAATCAGCCACTTCAGTGAATTCTGATGCTACCCCATTTGCAGATTTCTGGACTCACAAGGTTACCTATTCAAGGAAAATAAACATAAAAGAATTAGAAGCTAGCAGGGACCTAGACATAAGCTTGTCCCAGGTGCTAAGACAGCAGAGGAGGGAAGGATCTTGTCCTTGCTCACCCCTTAATGGACTTACATTTTGCTACCAGGAAAGCTGAGTCAAAAGAGTGCTAACCATAACTGTATTGCTTCTTTCATGGGACAAGAGGACAATCATAATACTGCTCAGAATTTATCACATAATTAAAATTCCAGGCAATGGGCCACTACATGAATGGAATTGGGTAGAGAATAATTTTATCTCTGTGTCTTTATCTGTTTCTGTTTCTGTCTCTTTGCCTCTGCTTCTTCTCCCCATCTCTTTCTCTCTGTTTTGTCTCTGTTTCTTTCTGTCTCTGTTTCTCTTGTCATTAAAAAAACTATTAGAATTTGTTGAGTAAGAGAATAACAAGGTCAGACCTATGTTTTAGGAATATAAGGCAGACATTTGTGTGGAAAGTAGATTTGTTGGGGAACACTCAGGATCATACCTAGGGAGTCATTTCAATAATCCATCAAGAGGTGATAAATGCTTGAATTTGAGTAGTAGCTATGTAGAAAGGGTAGATATGTGAGAGTTGTTACAGTTTTGACAATTGCTTTGATATGTGGAGTAAGTTAGAGAGAGAATTGGAGTTCATACTGAAGTTGTGAGCCTATGTAACTGGAAGGATAGTAGGAACAAAAGTAGGGAATTTTGGAGGTGGAAAGGGCTTGAGGGGGGGGAAATAATATAATAAAATCTTCAATGAAAAGCACCCTTTTAATGCCTGCTTATTCTATGTAACTTATTCTGTCTTACTCAATATCACTAGGCAAAAGGATTCAGCTCAATAGACATTTTTTTTTTCTGAAACAAGGAACCCCTTATTCTTCAAGATCTGACTGTTAACAGCCAAAAGGTGAGCTAAAGGAGAGGGTGGATGTGCTGGGAGAGGGCACAGGATTCTCAGCAGCACCCTTATAACTGTTGTTTGTGGGTGCTCAAATCCCAGATAAGTTTTAATTTCCCCATAGGGGATAATACTCACAACAAAAGAAGGGAGGCTGGTTACTTGCCCATTAAGGAAAGAATGAGAAAGTGTTGGTGATGAAATATCTCCCACAACTGGCTATTGTAGGAAGGGTTAGATGCCTTGACTTTTTTTTTCCTCAGATTGGTTCATAACACAGTCTTTTGGGTCATTTTATATTCTAGGGTTTGGATACCCCTTTGGAGAACACTCTTCTTAGGAAAACTTGAGAGAGTAGGGAGAGAGAGGAGCAGAGTAAGTCATTTTTTAATATTATTTTTTATAAATATACAATTATATTGTCAATTTTTTCTCCATGCCATGCAAGTTTTTTTTAATAAATTATTTCATATGTTACAGTAAAGCTAAAAAGTCCTTGATGAATATCATACAAGGGAACAATTTCTAAAATTGCCAGGGACATAAATAAAATATATTTCAATTCCCTTATGTGAACCTTTCTTGTTCTCATTTCTTGAAGTAAATTTAGTGTTTTAAAAATGTATTTACACTTCTCTGTTTTCTTGTGTTTTCTGTTTTCTCATCTCCCTCTCTTTTTTGTACTATGGTCTTCATTTTAAATTCTCCATTCCTCTTCTTTTTTATTTTTTCTAAATCTCATCAAAACTTCTAAAGATTCCACACTGAAATTATTTCTTATTCCTCTGAACACCTATTCTAGTAATTGTATATATTTTAAAAATTAATTTTACTTTATTTTTAGCTCTAAATTCTCTTCTACCCACTGCTTTTCCCCTTTTTCCAATAAGAAAAAGGTACAATTCTCTTGGCATTGGCTATCTTGTATCTTTTATTTATTACTACCTTGAACTGCTATTTAAATTTTGTTATTTAATGCTCAATTAGATTGTAAGTTCCTTAAGGGCTAGCTCTAGTTTTTTGTGTCTCCTACATTCCTTTGTGTCTCCCACATTCCTTTGTGTTTCTCAATAACTTTTTTTTTAAAACTCAAGTATCAAGAAAGTATAACCTTAATTCAGGAAAATTATAGTACTATATTCCTATTCTGCCTGGGAAAATTCATTTCTATGGAAACCTGCTATCAATCCCTTATTTGATTGCTTGATTTTTAGTCTATTGGAGAAGAGGGTAGTGAAGAAATTATATTTTTGATGAAGAAGAAAAAAACTCAGGTAAATGGGCTGGAAAAGGAAATCCTTTAAAAGCGTTTATATCAGTTTGTCTAAACTAGACTTTTTTTTATGAGAAAAAAAAAAGGTTTCAAAAAACTTTTAAGAAAGAAGGATCAGAAGAGTCCATTTAGTCTGCAAACCTTAAAATAGCTTCTGAACCTCAAAAGGTAATAGAAGGCCTTTTTTTTCCCCCCGAAGATTCAGAAATGAGTGCCATCTTCTGAATATGCTACATTCCAGTGCCTCTCCTCCCCAGGCCATCTTAGAACTAAGGACATGATTATAAGATATTTACTGACCCAAACACCTAGTCAGAACTTTCTGCTGGAGAAACTGATTTGTCCTAATGCTACCAAATCCCTAGTATTGGGTTATTATAAAATTTGCCTCCTCTATTCTTCCTCCTATACTTCTGCATATTGTTGCTGCTAGAAGAAATCACCCAATTATGCTTATGTGTGGTCCACTGTAACTCCACATTATCTAAAGCTCACCTGAGCCTTCTTGGTTCTATGGCAATCCATTCATTTGCCCCTTTCAGAATCTCCTTGAAGCAGTTCTAACTCTTCGTGATCCCATTTGGGGTTTTCTTTGGCAGAGATACTAGAGTGGTTTGCAATTTTATTCTCTACCTCATTTTGTAAATGAGGAGCTAAGGTAAACAGGGTTAAGTGATTTGCCTGGAATCACACAGCTAATTAGTGTGTGAATCAGGATTTGAAGTTTAGAAGGATGTCTTTTTGACTCCAGACTTCACTGCATCACCTAGTTGTCTCAAATGATTTTACTTTAGGAAAAAAATCAAAACCATCTCTGCCATTGGCTTTTCCCTCTATTCTCCTGGACTCCTAAATATCTCCCATCCTCTCCTCCTTTATTCAAGTCTCGAAAGAACAGGTAGCTCTTTTCCTAAGTTATCTACTTGTGTCTTTGATCCCCTTCCTTCCCCCCCCCCCACCTCCTGTTCCCTTCTAGGATCTTATTACAGTGTTCATTCACTCTCCCATTCAGTTTCTCTGGTTCTACTGGCTCTTTCCCCATTACCTACAGATATGTACAATTTATCTTCCCTTGTTTTAAGCTATCACTCTCTTTTGCTGACAAACTTCTACTCTTGTTGCCTTCTTTTCTGACTATCCATTCATTTCCTAACCCCTTCCAATCATACTTTTGAGTAATATGCTTCTGAAATTAT
>JAJPUD010016903.1:0-32760 GCA_023553655.1 Myrmecobius fasciatus
AAACTAGATCTCCAGTTTTTATTCATATTGGAATTACAGCAGCTATCCATTACTGATAGGCATGAGAGTTTTGATTTGTTCCGTTTTCAATCTAAACTTGTTCACCCCCAACTCATGGCAGCTCATCATATTGGTATCTCTCTTAGTGTAGATACCTTATTGTTTTAGCCCTACTACATCTCAAATGACCCCCAACCTCAGCCTCCCCAGTAGCAGAAATGACAGATAGTGTACACCCCCGTGCCCAGTCTCTATTCCTGTTTTGAAGTTTGTTAGGAAGATTTTCCTTAGTTGGCCTTTTTTTTTTTTTTTTTTTTTTTCAGTTGGTGCAATCTTGGTGCTCTTGTGCTCTCCAGGACCAAAGACAACAAGTATAATTTTTTTTCTACATGATAACCCTTCAAATATTTGGACAAAGTTGTCTTGTCGTCCATGAGTCTTCTCCAGACAAAACATGCCCATTTTCTTCAAACGATGCTCACATGGCATGAATAAGAGGCCCTTACTCCCCTGGCTGCTCTCCTTTTGACTCTCTCTAGCTTATTATTGTCCTTATTAACAGAACACCAGAACAGATCACTAACCTCCAGATGGGAAGTTTGCAACCCTTTTAGGTCTCTGTCCTATATCCTGATCATCCCTTCCTCAACCAGTCCTCTACCAAGTTCTGATCTCATGAAGAGTGTCCATCCCTGGGAGTTATGGGAAGTACAAGGATAAATTGGTCTTCTATTTAGGATAAATTGGTCTTCTATTTACATGATCAAAACATGGAGGGGGGGATGTGAACTCTTAATCCCCAGGTCCTGTTGCTCTTCTTATGTGACTCCTGAGATTTACACAGTTCAGTAAATCCCTGTTTTGTTCCTTATCTGTTCCCTCCTTTCCCCACTTCTACCTAAGAGCTAAGTTTGGTCTCCTTGGCTTCTGTCTGTTAGATGCCACTTTTGGAAAGCTTCAGCTAAAGTGAAAGGAAACTAACTGGATGCTGATTTATGCACATCTTATAAAATACTTTATGTATACTCTATTTGCTTAAATGTATACATGTATCTTCCCCCTCCTCCCTGCTATCTTTGAGAATAGATACTGTTTCACTACTTTCTTTGGATCTCCAAGGCCCTAGCTGGGTACCTGCCCCATAATGAGTGTTGTTAAACAGAATTAAATAAGAGTTGGACATTAAAAGGCTAGTAGAATAAGCTGAATGCTAGGCTCCCTGGGGTTTCTCCTCCAGTTTGGCAAGCTATGAGATGGGAGATGGTGACATTCACTGGCTATACCTAGGCAGGACTCACCCAGAATGATGCAATATTTCTGTGAGGGTCAGCAAAATAATCCCAGAATTTATGGAATACACAGAAAAGAGAAAGGTAATAGTAGTTGCCAGAGAAAGAAGATATTATTTCTGACTCTTAGACATCTAGATTTGGAGTAGGGACACCTTGAGTATCTATAGTCTGAGATTAGGGGCTTGGGTATTACTTTAGAACACCACCACCACCACTACTACCCCACCATAAGAAGGAATATCCCTGGTACAATTTCTGATAAGTTTTAAGGTGGTTGCTAACTTGCATTTGGTAGACATTTCCTCACTGAGAGTTTCTTTGGCTGATAAAATCACAGGTCCAGTCATAAAGAAAAAAACCAGACAACTCACTATTGAACAGAAAGAATCCTTGAAGTGTTCATTTATTATGAAATAGAGGCTCCCTTTGCAGGAAAGTGTGTCACAGTGTGAAATATGCTGGATCCTCAGAAATGTAATAACTGACTCCTGGGCCAGTACTCTATCCACTGGGCCATCTAGCTGCCCCCTGAAATGTAGGAACTGGATCAGTTCTCATTTGGTTACTTGCTAACTATGTAATTATGACCATTTAACTTTTTTGAACCTCAGTTTCTTCTGTTGGTCACTCCATGAGCATTTATTGAGTAGCCCTTCTGTACCAGGCACTGTGCTGAGTAATTGTTGTTTGTCCTTCATGCTCCAAGAGGGCCCTGACATCAGGGAGGGGATGCCATGACTTGTGAGTGAATTGGATTGAAGTGAGGGAGGGCTGGGCAAGGTTGTCAGTCTGACTCTTCCCCACTACTTCCCTCCCTTGGCCAAAGATCAAGATCTCCCATTGAATTCAGGGCCATCTTCAGTCTTTCTGATCTATATCTGCCTAAGTGCAGGAGATACAAAGAAAAAAAAAACAATTCATGCTTCAAAGAAGTTCACTGTTTAATGGAGGAGACAATCTGTAAAGAACTAAGTACAAACAAGTTATTTTATTGTTATTGTTGTTCAGTTGTTTTAGTGGCATCTCTGTTACCCAGTTTAGGATTTTATTGACTAAAATAATGGAGTGATTTAACATATCCTTCTCCATCTCATTTTTATAGATGAGGAAAACTGAGGCAAGGAAAGTTAAGTTATATGCCCTAGTTCACACAGCCAGTAAGTATATAAAGCCAGATTTGAACTCAGGAAGATAAGGCTTCCTGATTCTAGTCTTTGTGCTCTGTGCACTATGGCCCCACCTAGCAGCCCACAAAAAAGTTATAGACAAGATTGAAAACCTCATGTTTTATAATATTAAAGGTAATGTGGTACCAGCTTCATGGTGTTGATATAAGGATCAAATGAGATCATGTTTTTCATATGTTTTTTGAAATTTAAAATGCTATATACATGTGAGCTATTATTATTAAATTGTGTTAATTTTTTTTATTAAAGCTTTTAATTTGCATAACATATGTATGGGTAGTTCCTCAGCATTGATCTTTACAAAGCTTTCCATTACAAATTTTACCCCCAGTCCCCACCCCTCCCCTAGATGGCAGGAAGTCCATTACATGTTAATAATGATAAAATACTTGACAAGTTGTTGTGCAAGACAAATCCTATCTACAAGAAAAAAAAAAGTCAGAAAAAGGAAACACACTGCAAGCAAACATCAATAAAGAGCATGAAAATGTTATGTTGTAGTCCACATTTCATATCCCTCTCTCTGGATGTATATGGCTTTCTTCACTGAACAATTGGAACTGGTTTGAGACAATTCTTTTTTTTTTTATTAAAGCTTTTTATTTGTATAACATATGTATGGGTAGTTCCCCAGCATTGATCTTTACAAAGCTTTCCATTACAAATTTTACCCCCACTCCCCTCCCCTCCCCTAGATGTTAGGAAGTCCACTACATGTTAATAATGTTGAAATACTTGACAAGTTATGCAAGAAAAATCCTATCTACAAGAAAAAAAAAGAAAATCAGAGAAAGGCAACACAATGCAAGCAAATATCAATAGAGAGCATGAAAATGTTATGTTGTGGTCCATATTTCATATCCCTCTCTCTGGGTGTATATGGTTTTCTTCAGTGAACAATTGGAACTGGTTTGAGACAATTCTTTGTTGCAGAGAGTCATGTCCATCAGAATTGATCATCATGTAATACTGTTGTTGCTGTGTATAATGATCTCCTGGTTCTGCTCGTTTCACTCAGCATCAGTTCATGCAAGTCCCTCCAGGCCTCTCTGAAATCGTCCTGCTGGTAGTTTCTTACAGAGCAATAATATTCCATAACATTCATATACCATAATTTATTCAGCCACTCTCCAATTGATGGGCATCCCTTCAGTTTCCAATTTCTAGCCACTACAAAAAGGGCTGCCACAAACATTCTTGCACATGTGGGGCCCTTTCCCTCCTCTAAGATCTCTTTGGGATATAGGTACAATAGAAACACTGCTGGGTCAAAGGGTATGCACAGTTTGATAACTTTTTGAGCATAGCTCCAAATTGCTCTCCAGAATGGTTGGATCTGTTCACAGTTCCACCAACAATGTATTAGAGTCCCAACTTTCCCACATCCCCTCCAGCATTCATCATTATCTTTTCCTGTCATTTTAGCCAATCTGACAGGTGTGTAGTGGTACTTCAGAGTTGTCTTGATTTGCATTTCTCTGATCAATAGTGATTTGGAGCAACTTTTCATATGACTAGAAATGGTTTTAATTTCATCATCTGAAAATTGTCTGTTCATATCCCTTGACCATTTACCTATTGAAGAGTGGCTTGAATTCTTACAAATATGAGGCAATTCTCTATATATTTTAGAAATGAGGCCTTTATCAGAACCATTAAATGTAAAGATGATTTCCCAATTTGATGCTTCCCTCCTAATCTTGTCTGCATTAATTTTGTTTGTACAGAAACTTTTTAACTTAATATAATCAAAAATATCTATCAGGTGTTCAATTAGGAGTTCCAGGTCTTCTTTGGACATAAATTTATTCCATCTCCACAGGTCTGAGAGGTAAACTATACTACGTTCCTCTAGTTTGCTTACAATTTCACTCTTTATATCTAGATCATGAACCCATTTAGATCTTATCTTGGTATGTGGTGTTAGATGTGGATCAAGCCCTAATTTCTTCCACACTAGTTTCCAATTTTCCCAGCAGTTTTTGCCGAATAGTGAGTACTTATCCCAAAAGCCGGGGTCTTTGGGTTTATCAACCACTAAATTGCTAAAGTTATTGCCTAGATTGTCCTGATATCCTATCCTATGCCATTGATCGACTGCTCTATTTCTCAACCAGTACCAAATGGTTTTGATGACCGCTGCTTTATAATATAGTTTTAGATCTGGTACAGTAAGGCCACCTTCATCTGCCTTTTTTTTCATTAATTCCCTTGAAATTCTTGACCTTTTGTTCTTCCAAATGAACTTTGCTACTATTTTTTCTAGATCTGTAAAATAATTTCTTGGGAGTTTGATTGGTATGGCACTAAATAAGTAGATTAGTTTGGGTAGTATTGTCATTTTTATTATATTCGCTCTGCCTACCCATGAGCACTTTATGTTTTTCCAACTGACTAGGTTTGATTTTATTTGTGTGGAAAGTGTTTTGTAGTTTAGTTCATATAGTTTCTGACTTTTCCTTGGCAGATAGATTCCCAAATATTTTATACTATCATCTGTTATTTGGAATGGAATTTCTTTTTGTATCTCTTGCTGCTGAACTTTGTTGGTAATATATAAAAATGCTGATGATTTATGTGGGTTTATTTTGAATCCTGCAACTTTGCCAAAGTTGTGAATTGTTTCTAGTAGTTTTTTAGTTGAATCTCTAGGGTTTTCTAAATATACCATCATGTCATCTGCAAAGAGTGATAATTTGGTTTCCTCATTACCTACTCTAATTCCTTTTATCTCTTTTTCTTATTGCCAAAGCTAACATTTCTAATACAATATTAAATAGTAATGGTGACAGTGGGCAGCCTTGTTTCACTCCTGATCTTATTGGGAATGGTTCTAGTTTGTCTCCATTACATACAATGCTTGCTGATCGTTTTAAGTAGATGCTACTAATCATTTTAAGGAAGAGCCCATTTATTCCTATACTCTCTAGTGTTTTTTTAATAGGAATGGGTTTTGGATTTTATCGAATGCTTTTTCTGCATCTATTGAGATAATCATATGGTTTTTGTTAATTTGGTTATTAATATAATTGATTATGCTAATAATTTTCCTAATATTGAACCAAAATTGTCTTAATTTTTAAAAATATTGAATAAATTTAAATATTAAATAGTCACAATTATGAATTTAATACCAATCCCAATCTTGGAAGGTTTGTGAACCAATTTTAACATAGTTCTAGATGATCTCCATAGAGAAACAGAAAATCCCTGTCAGGCTTCTGGGCAGTTTCAAAGACTCTCATGATACCAAAGGCTGGGGTATTCTTGGGGAAGAAATCCAAGAACAATTAATTATGAATTTTTAAATATTCCCAATTCTTTAAGATCAACTTGAAAACACACAGGTATTCACAAAATTATAGAGGAACAGAAAGAAGAAAATAAAACAGGGACCCTTGAATAAATTAGCCCTAAGGATCTAGGTAAACCCCAATACTCATTGCCCAAAATATGAGAACTCTTCTTGCAAAGGTCCTTTACAGGTTCCCAGCTTCAGTCACAGTCACTTGCAGTTGAAGATTCGTGTTCTTTTTCTTAATCTATCCAGCTCCCTGGCATTCCTCATGCTTTCCCCCAAGCTACTAGATTTGGAGTTGAAGGAATTGATTTAAATGCTGGCTCTGCCATTTGCATTCCTGGATCTGGGAAAAGTAACTTGAGTTCTCTGAGTCTCAGTTTCTTCAGCTATAAAATGAGATTGGATTAAATAAAGTCTAAAATCTTTTGTTTTTGTTTTGCTCTAAATCTATAATCTTATCAATTTAAAAGACCTGTATTAAAATCTTGCCTCTTACCCTTAATTCCTTTGTGACCTTGGGAGAGCTAATTACATTCCTAGCCCTCAAATTACTCATCTGTGAAATGTGAAAATTGGACTAGATGGCCACTGAGATCAGGGGTATGTTGGCAAATGTTTTACCACCAGCTCTCTAAGAAAAAAAAAGTTGTTCCCAACATACTTTTAAGTATAATCTGCATTGATAACATTTTCTCCATCACTTTAAATCTAGGTAAACAACTGATCAATAAATCAAGCCCTGATTTTCAGTATTTGCTGATTTTCAATGTATAAGTGTTTATATAAAAATTTAACATTAAATCTGTGGGTCAGGTTGAATTGGCATCAACATACTCCTATGAGATCTCTTATATTTCTGGCTCTAGGGTATTGTGGTTCTTGTGAGCATAGATCTCATTTCTATATCTTAATCTCCCAGACCATGTAATTTCTCTTGCATGGTAAAGGGAGTTTCATCTTTTGCAACCAACTTCTCACTAGAGGGCAAAAACTCCAGAGTAATTTTAATATAACTGATGTTCTTCCCCCCCCCCCCTTCCATTTATCTTTTTTCTTCTCACTCCTTCCCTTCTTCCAGTCACTACGAGTTAAGAGATCCACTCTGGGCAGGCTTTTGCTATTGTATATATGCCTTACGGCTACTGTCTTCCTTTTAGAGCAGAGGGGTAGACAAGAGATACAGGAAGGGATTTTTCTTTACAATGTTGTGATGAGTAAAAAGCTTTTAACAAAAATTTAAAAAGAGTATAGTAGCCTCCAAAATCTATAAACAAATAAGGGGAGAGTGATGAGTGGACAAGGAAGTAAAGGGTGAGGGAAGAAGATGTGGGAGGGATCCAACAGCAAGGCAAGTTAAGAAGTAGAATTAAGGCAAAGAGTCAGCAGGATTTGAAAGGTATGTTGTGGGGGTATGTGTGGAGGTATCTATGTGTATATATATCCACATATGTATATATAAATATATCCTTTCTTAACTATAGCCTGCTTGAGGGTGCAGGAGGAGATGAAAGGGGGAAAAAGGGATAAAGTAAAAAAGGTGTGCAGCAGAGAACAAAAGAACAATTTACAAAGAAGATGCTCATGAATATAATTTTTTCTAATAATAATTTCTTCTTTCTAATTCTTTCTTGGATTGGTAATTTGTTGTTATATATTTTGAATCTTCCCTGATGTTCTGCTGGGCACATGACAATGTTCTCTTTTTTTTCATGTTGCATTCCTTTTATTTTTCTTTTTTCTTATTCTGTTTTGTTAATAAAACAAAATTTTTAAAAAGGAAAAAACAAAGTTGTGATAAGTGGAGGGCCATCATTGCTTGTTTCTAGTTTGGGGGGATGTGGAGCCCAGATACTGTACTTTTAAAGTCCTACTTGCCTCTGAGTCTACCCCATGTCTATTCCTTTTTTCCTACTAGGGCCTTCCCTTAACTGGATTCCTGGGTTTTGGTCCCCACAGGCAAGAAAGACTTGCTATTTCCTCTGGTGTTCCCACTTTCTGGGTAACTTCAAGACTCTTTTTATCTACTTTTAGATGTGATGGGGGATTATGCATCCTAAAGCATGCAAGCTCTATATTCATTGTTTCCAAGAGAAAGTAGTTTTGAAGGTGAAAGCTTGATTTAAAGTGTCTCCTTTGATTCTCTTTCCTAAACTTAGTTTCATTTGGGTTGTCCTCCCTGTTTTTCTCTTGGCTGACAGTTTACAAATTCATAGGCTTTCGTGTGTAGGGAATGAACATGTTGTTAGATGAGCTCATCTGGACCACACTCTTTTCTTGAGGGGGAGCTCTATCTGCCCCTTCCCCCGGGGCAAAACTTGCCTTTTAAGATTTAGATATAGATTAAGACAGCTTCAGTGGGAAATAAATAACAAAGGTCACTCCCCTATCTCCCCCCTCCCCCATAATTTTCTCAGCATATCAATATTTACAGAAGACTAAAAGTGGTCTGTAAATTCAGGTCTTCACTTTATAGATTAAAAATCTAAGGGTTGGAGATAGGGTGGGGATGGGGGTTGAGATTAAGTGATGATCATGGTCACCCATCATAAACAGCAGAGTCAGGATTTGAATTCATGTCCTCTGATCACAACTTTTATTATTTGGTCTTTTTCAGTTGTGTCCCCATTTGGGATTTTCTTGACAAAGATACTGAAGTGGCTTGCCATTTCCTTCTTCAGCTCATTTGACAGATGAGGAAGCTGAGACAAACAGGGCTAAATGACTTGCCAAGGGTCAACACAACTCATAAGTGTCTGAGGCTAGATTTGAATGCAAGATTAGTCTTCCTACTTCCAAACCTAGTGCTCTATCTGGTCACTTAGATACTGCATTTCTATCACTTTTGGATAATAAAATCCAATTCAAGTAGTCTGCAAGAATGACAACTAAAAGTGACTCCTGTATTCTCTTTCTACTCTCAGAGAACCCTTGGAAGAACCACAAAGTATTATTTTTTGTGAAGCTCTTTTTTGCTTATGGATTTTTCTTTTAAATAGGCATCTGCTCTTGGGTCCTTTTCTAGTCATCATTGCTAGCCAGGATCATTTTCAGAATCATTCAGATTTAGGGGCATCAAACCTCTTGTACATTCCTGCTACATTTTATTTTTAATTAATTAGTTTTACATTTTTATAAGTATTCATTTTCTCTTCCTCCCACTGTACCTTCAGTTGAATAATAAAAAAATAATAAAACCCTCATAAAAATATACATAGTTCAGCAAAACAAATTCCCACATCATTATTCTTGTCCAAAAGTATAAATTTCATTCTGCCTTTTAAGTCCATCTCTTCTCTAGAGGTGGATGTTGTGTTTCATTCTCAGTGCTTTAGATACTTTTCCCCATGTCATTGATCAGAGTTTTCAAGCCTTTCAAAGTTCTTTTCTTTATAAAATTATTGTACACTTGACACTAGCTGAGTAACTTTGGGCAAGTCACTTATTCTTGACTACCTCACAAAAAATAAATAAAATAAAATTATTGTCTTTGCATATACCATGCTTCTAGTTTCACTCTACATCATCTCATAGACATCTTAGTTTGTTCTGAAAAAAGTCCATTTTGTCATTTCTTATAGCACACTAATATGTCATTACATTCATAGACTACAATTTGTTCAGCCATTCCTTATTTAATGAGTTTCTCCTTAATTTCTCCTTCTTTGTCACTACAAAAAGAGTTGCTATAAATATTTCTTTTGCATATATGAATCCTCTTCTTTCTTTGATCTCTTTAAGAGATCAAAGTCACTTTTAGTCACTTTTGGGGCATTATTCCAAATTGCTTTCCAGAATGACTGGACTAGTTCACAGCTCTGTGAACTATGTATTAAGGTGCCTGTTTTCCCACAGAACCCCTCCAACACTGGTTATTTTGCTTGCTCCATTTTAGATGAGGAAACCGAGAGGCCTAGAGAGATGAAAAACTTGTCCAGATAGATATTAGCCTTCCAGTTTTCCAGTGCTATGATTCTGGACTCACTTAGTTTCTGAGAGTCTCTATCTCTGGAAACTTAAACCTCTCTTATCTGTTATTTGATGGCTTAGATAAGGAGAAGGGAAAATTTGAGGGTGGAGGATGGGACAGAATAAAATCAAAGAAGAGAGGTTGTTGATAGAGAGCTGTTGCTTTGGTATTCCTGGCAATATAAACCTCAATCACTGCCAGCTAAGGCACCTCAGGCATTCTCAATGTATTCCTTGATGTTCTAGAGTGTAATCCCACTGGACCAGATTTCAGGGATTCTTGGAATTCTACCAAAGAGCAGCCTAGGAATAGCTACTTCCTTCTTCCCTACCTCCCTTCCACAGACCACAGGGTTCTCCTGAATTATTCCTTCCCCCAGGCCTCAGCAGAAACAGGTCACAGAAAGAACAGACAAGAGAGCATTCATTGCCCCTCTGGAGGAAACTGCCAGGGCTTCCCCTCCCCCTCATATTTGAGCGTGATGCTAGAATGTGGCAAAGCACTCAGTATGGCATCATGTTCCCCTCTGCTCCTGGCATTCAACTTAGACGCTATTTAATGGAGACTGCAAATGGCAAGTGTCACATGTTCTTCCCATTCACTATTAAGTCACAACCAGTTCTTGACTGAGAAAAGGAAGGGAATTTGTTAATTTATTATGCATTTTTAAGCTACCTACTATGTGCCACTGAACTAAACACTACATAAAACATCATCTATTTTATCCTCACAACAACCCTGTGTGATAGATGCCATTATCACCTCAATTTTACAGATGAGGAAACTGAGGCATATAGAAGTTAAGTGATCTGTCAGGTTCATGCAACTAGGAGATATCTGAAACCATATTTGATCTTAGGGATTTCTGAATCTGGGGCAGCTGGGAGACATAGTAAATGGAGTGTTGGGCTTAGAGTCAGGGTAATATCTTTTTAAAGGCTCCAGACACTTACTAGCTGTGTAATCCTGGGCAGGTCACTTAAGCCTCAGTTTCTTCATCCATAAAATGAGATGGAGAAGAAAATGGCAAACCATTCCAATATCTTTGCCAAGAAAATCCCAGATGGAGACACAAAGAATTAGAAATGACAAAATGACTCATCTTTTCCTGTTCAAAATAGCTTTCAGACATTTACTAGCTATGTGTCCCTGGGCAGGTCATTCAACCCTGTTTGGTCAGTTTCCTCATTTATAAAATTAGCTGGGGAAGAAAAAGACAAATATCTTTGGCAAGAAAATCCCAGATGGGGACATGAAGAATGGGAAACAAATGAAAGGTCTGAACACTTCCTCTTTAGGAATCTCTATTAGATGGACTCTAGGTCCATCTAATAATATCAACTAGCTGGTAATAGTTGCTAATAGTCTGGTGCTGTTCTTGTCATTTTATTTTCTGTTTTTATTCAGTGCAACTAACCAAGATCTTCATCTCCTTTCGTTCTCTCGGACCACATTCTGATAGAGGTATAATCAAAAAGTGAAATTGGTGATAGGCAGGGGAAAGGAGAAAAGATGAATCATGATATTTTGCTAGCTAGATCTTTAGTTCCTGAATAAGTGAGTTAACTACAGTCCCTTAGATGGGTGTCTATCAGCCATATGTGTGTGACCTCTCTTGTCTTCAACTGCTGATTCCTCTAAGCTTCAGCAGAAGAGTAACTAGCAGTTGTGATCATTTTAAAAAAAACACCTTTCATTCATAGTTTCATTCCATTTATTCATTCAACATTTGTCCAGTACCTATGGGAAGAATATTCATTTATTCAGAAAATGCAAAGATTAAAAAGCCAGGATTTCTGCCTTGAAGAAGTTCATAATTGGGCACAAGAGATGAAAGATATATTCAAAGAACCATAACATTTGATGTAATCTTTTCCCCCCAGACCAGTGATTCCATTAGCTTAGAAAACTCCTAATCAATCAATAAATACTTATTAAGTACCTACTACAAGGCAGACACTGTGCCAAGTGCTGGGAATATCTCCACTCCCGGTGTAGAAATTCCTTTCCTCATTAAAGCTGGGTAATTCTGCCCATTGTCTCCAATCACAAAACTCATATGTCAAAGGCAGGATTTGAACTTCCTGGATTCTATGATTTTTTAGCAATTTTTATTTATTTATTTTTATTACCAATTTATTACCAATCCATCTATGTAGTCTATCAGTTTATTATATAATCTATTCACATCAACATGCAACTTGTCATTCAAAGATCACTTTACACTATTATCTCATTTTATCCTCATAATAACCCTGTGAGGTAAGTACCACAGATATTCAATATAATCTATAGATGAAGAAACCTTGAGGTTCTGAGAAGTTAAATTACTTGCCCAGGGTCACATAGCTAGTAGCTGAGGCCAGATTTTAATTCAAGTTTTCTTGATTCCAGGCACAGAGCTCAAGCTCTGTCTCACCTAGATGACTTGGAAGCCCTTAGAGGTCACCTAATCCAATCCCATCCTTTTACTGATGAGGAAATTTGAATACTGGGCAAATCTGTTGAATCAGTAAACATTCTACTGCATTTTAGCAGTCAGGGAATATTGAATAAATAAAGAAGCAGCAGTGTGTTGAAAAGTACTCTAGAATCGGGGTCAGAAAATCTAGGTTCAACTTTTTTTTTTAAAATGATTTCTAGGATTTAGAATGGGACAGGATCTTAAAAAACCATTTAATCTACTCTTTCTTTTTACAGATAAGGAAACTGAGGCTGAGAAGTTAGGTCAGCCAGACAAGAAAAGTTTGTCAAGCACTACTCTGTGCTGGGTGCTATGCTAAGTGTTGGGGATGCAAATAAGAAAGGGACAATTCCTGACCTAGAGGAGCTTACAATCTAATAAGTAATAAAAGAAGAAAAATCCACAAAAGGAAGCTGAATGGGGTAAGGAAGAGAGGAAGAGACAGGTATCTTGGAAAATAAAGCCTGGTGGGAAATAAAGAGCTGGCTGGAGACTAGGTGACTAACCCCTATTCACAAAGTGTTGGGGACCCAAATGTTTGACCATCTTTTCCTATTCACTCTATCTAGGATACTGACTTCTGATTTCTAGGGTCACAGTTCTGGAGCCTGAAAGGACCCTAAATTCTGTCATTTTGCACATGAAAAACTGTGACTCCGAGATTGACAGACTTGTCCAAGGTCACACAGGGAGAACTTGGTACAATCCTGGGTCAGGGTTGTGACCCCAGCCCTTTTTGCTCTTTCCCACAATATTATTGCCCCGGACCCTTCTCCCACTTGGTTTCTATGAGTCTTCACTCTTCCTCTGAGTCTCAGTTCCTTAACACGAGGGGGTGGAAGAGGTGAAATTCCATCCCATCTGCCCACTGGCCCAGGCAGCTGCAGCTGTTGTGGGTTCAGAACTGTCTTTTTCTTTCTAGGAGCTGGGCCCCACTGGCCAGCTTTGGGGGCCTCTTCACACCTGCCTTCTCTCCTCACTGAGCAGCTGAGGGAGGACAGCCCCTTCCCCCACCGGAAGCCTGCCAAGGAGGGGAGGTGTGGAGCCAGCTGCTACACTTCTGGGGACTGGGAAGAAGGAAGAGGGGGAGGAAGGAGAATCTGCTGGTGTGGAAGGTGTGGGAGTGGATGTGGTGGAGGGGAGGGGGGTGTGAGGGATGTGTTGATGCAGTCTGGGAAGGCCTGGGGAACAAAGTGCAATGCTGATGAAAGGCTCACTGCCTGTACTTGTCTGGCTGGGTCTCTGCAGCCTCTGTCAATCAGTGCCAAGGGCTTCCTCATGCAAAACCCCACAGGTGTGGGGCCTAAAACAGAAACTGCCCTCCTCCCTCCTTTTGGTGGGGAAGGCACCCAGCTGGCTGGCTTTGCATCCACCCGCAGATGGCTGAAGAGGGACTCCAGCTTCTCCCGGGTGCAGGGGCTACTTCCTGCCCGGCCCCAGGGACTGCTTCTCAGTCACTTCTTTCTTGCCTCTAGTTTGCTTTCAGAGGCTCTGGTGTAGTTTGTGCCCTGAGACCCTCAGGACAAGGACTGATCTCAATGTCTCTGTCTCCTGTAGCACAACTCCAGGCATATAGTGAGGGCTTCTGATGCTCTGTCGATCAACATTGGAAAGGATCTATGTGTATCTTAACCTTTAATGGGCAGTCTTGGTAAAGACTACAAGCCCCTTCTCAGATTTGTGCTTTTAAATGCATAAAATAAAATGCTTAGGATTAGAAAGGAAACCAATCATGTGGAAATAGCATTAGAGAGATACAGAGATCAGTATGGCCCTGTGTAAGGATGACCTACAAATCTGTGAAGTGTTTTATATATAAATGTGTGTGTGACAGAGAGACAAAGATAGAGAAACAGAGACAGAGAGAGACAGAGAAAGAGAGAGACAGAGAAAGAGAGAGACAGAGAGAGAAAAACAGAGAGACACAGAGAGAGAGACAGACAGAGAGACAGAAAGAGAGAGAGACAGAGAGAGACAGAGAGAGAGAGAGAGAGAGAGAGAGAGAGAGAGAGAGAGAGAGAGAATATGTGTATATGGACAGCTAGGTGGTACAGTAAGTAGACAGAGTGCTGAGCCTGGAGTCAGGAAGATTCATCTTCCCAAGTTCAAATCTGGTATCAGACACTTACTAGCTGTGTGATTCTGGGCATGTCATTTAACCCTGTTTGCTTCAGTTCCACATCTATAAAATGGGCTGAAGAAGAAAATGACAAATCACTTAAGTATCTTGGCCAAAAAAATACCAAATGGAGTCACTGAGACTCAGACACGAGTGAAAAATGACTCAACAGAAACTATTTCTATCTGTCTGTTGGTCTGTCTATCCTCACATACAACATATCACACTGCTAAAAAATTGTCAGAACAGAGATTTGAAGCCAGGCCTTTCTGACTACAAGCCCAGCACTTTATGCAATAAAGTGGGAAGAACAAGAGCAGTGGATTTATGCTTCGAGGTCTTGTGTTCAAATTCTGATTCTGATGCTTTAACTTTGAGTGGCAGCTTAACTTGCCAGGGCTTCAGTGATGACCTCTAAAACTTACTCCAACTCTATGATCCTAAGAACTGGAAGAAAAAAAGAACATTATTAAATTTAGCCTTAAAGGGCAAGAGATAATGGAAAGGA
The DNA here is from genome assembly GCA_023553655.1 of Myrmecobius fasciatus. Taxonomy (NCBI): domain Eukaryota; kingdom Metazoa; phylum Chordata; class Mammalia; order Dasyuromorphia; family Myrmecobiidae; genus Myrmecobius; species Myrmecobius fasciatus. Next base: position 14,839 of record JAJPUD010016903.1, read on the forward strand.
TAGAGTGCCTGGCCTGCAGTCAAAAAGATCTGAGTTAATGTCCAGCCTCAGACATTTACTAGCTATGTGACTGGAGCAGTCACCTGTCTGCTTCTGTCTGCCTCAGTTTATCTGTAAACTGGGTAATAATTAATTTATAGAGTTGTTATGAGGATCGAATGACAATAATTATAAGACTCTTAGCACAGTGCCAGGCATATGGGGAACACTATGTAAATGTTAGCTATTATTATTATTAATGGCAGGAGGAGGTGAGCTGTTATAAGATAATGTAGAGAGAAGAAAGGGGCTTAATTATTAGGTCCTTAGGTTTTGATTGAACAAATTTATGAGCCTCAGAATTTTGTTTTTGTTACAATACGAGGACTAGCTCTGCTTTTACAATATGGGGTTCTCAGTGTGTGTGTGTGTGTGTGTGTGTGTGTGTAGTTTACAGGATCACTTCAATTTGGCAAACCCAGGTAGGACTTTATTATGGCCTAATGATACCTGTAAGCATAGTGTAAACCAGCATCCCTTTGAGAGACTTCATATTAGTCTTTTCCTGTACTGTGCATATATAACTTTTATTAAATTGCTTACCTTTTCAGTGAGGAGAGAGTGGGAGAGAATCTAGACCATGAAATTGTAACAAAAAAAAAACGGTTTAAAATGGTTTTTTACATGTAATTTGACTCTGCTTGTTATGAAACTCACGATGTGAGCTTCCCAAAGGGGAAGGGGAGACCGGGAGAGTGGAGTGCCTATACAGGATGTGGTACATGCTAATCGTAGGCCAGCAGCTATCATTTATCAGAGGCTGTCACTGATGAACTCAGCTGTATCCATAGTGATCTTGTGATGGGGAGGGGGAAGGGAACTGCTTTAGCTCCCAGTTGGGGTAGCTTGGGCAAGGGGAGGCAAGAATATGACATCTTGCTCCCTCCCTGGGTGTGACCATTTCCCAAATGTTTTGTGCTCCTTAAAGTGATACAAGACACCCAAGTTATTATAGTTTTTATGATAACCAAAGATTTGGTATGGAAATAGATGAAAGTAAAGGTAAAAGGAATCACAGAAGCATTTAATCCAACCCCCTCATTCTACAGATGAGGTTTTTCCAACCCACTTAATTTTATTTCCCTATAGACTATAATACAGAAGAAGATTGCACAATGAAGCTGGGTTTTATTACATACATATTAAGTACAGAATATATTTATTACATAATTTTCAAAGCCATCTTGTTTGATTCTTTCTCACCTTCCTTTTATTCTTCTCTTTTTCAGAGGGTAGAAGTAGAGGGGAAATTCTATCCTTATTCTTACTTTCTTTCTTATGTCCTCCCCTTAACTGAGGAAACAAAGCAAGATAAAATCAAAACCCTCATAACAAATAGGAAAAAAATAGCAAATTACCCCCTTGGCCTCTTTCAAAAATGTAAATCTCATTCTTCATCTTGAATACATTACCTCCTGTCAAGAGATAGTTGACATACTTCTTTATGGGTCATCTGGAATCCTGGAGAGCCATTGCTTTAATCTGATTTCTTAAGTCTTTCAAAGTTATTTTTTTTCCTTTCTCAGTACTATTTTTTTATTACATGTAAAGATAGTTTTCAACATTAATTTTGGTAAGAATTTGAATTCCAAATTTTTCTGCCACCCTCCCTTCTCTCTCCTCTCCCCAAGACAGCAAGCAATCTGATATAGGCAATCATTTTACATATAGTTCTTTCTTTAATTAAAGCTTTTTATTTTCAAAACATATGCATGGATAATTTTTCAACATTGACCCCTGCAAAACCTTGTGTTCCAAATTTTCCCCTCCTTCCCTCCCCCATCCTCCTCTAGATGGCAAGTAATCCAATATATGTTAAATATATTAAAATACAAAACAATTTCCATACTCATCATGTTGTGAAAGAAAGATCAGAACAAAAGGGTAAAAACTGCCAAAAAAGGAAAAAAAATAAACAAACAAAAAAGGTGAAAACAGCATGCTTCAATCCTCAGTCAGTCTCCATAGTTCTCCCTCTATATGTGGATAACATTTTCCATCCCTAGTTTATTGAAATTACCTTGGAGAAGACCTAAATCTATCATAGTAGATCATTATATATCTTGCTATTAATCTATATACAATGTTTTCTTGGTTCTACTCACTTTACTCAGCATCAATTCATATAAGTTTCAAAGTTGTTTTTCTTTTTTTTTTTCCCCTGTTAATTAAAGCTTTTTATTTACAGACCATATGAGTGATTTTTGTACATTGACCTTTGCAAAAAAATTTTTTGTTCCAAATTTTTCCCCTCCTTCCCCCCACTCCCACCCCTAGATGACAGTTAGTCTAATATATGTTAAATATGTTAAATTATATGACAAATCCAATATATGTAGACAATTATCTTGCTGCACAAGAAAAATCAGATCTAGAAAGAAAAAAAAAACAACCTAAGAAGGAAAACAAAATACAAGCAAATATTCACAGAAAGCGTTAAAATGCTGTGTTGTGGTCCACACTCAGTTCCCACAGGTTTCTCTCTGGATGTATATGACTATCTTCATTGCTGAACAATAGGAACTGATTTGAATCACCTCATTGTTGAAGAGAGCCATATCCATCAGAATTGATCATCATATAGTCTTGTTGCTGTGTATAATAATCTCCTGGTTCTGCTCATTTCATTTAGCATCAGTTCATGTAGGTCTCTCCAGGCCTCTTTGAAATCATCCTGCTGGTTGTTTTGTATAGAACAATAATATTCCATAACATTCTTATACCATAGTTTATTCAGCCATTCTCCAATTGATGGGCATCCATTCAGTTTCCAGTTTCTTGCCACTACAAAAAGGGCTGCCACAAACATTCTTGCACATCCTTTCCTTCCTTTAAGATCTCTTTGGGATATAAACCCAATAGAAACATTGCTGGGTCAAAGGGTATGCACAGTTTGATAACTTTTTGAACATAGTTCAGATTGCTCTCCGGAATGGTTGGATCCATTCACAGTTCCACCAACAATGTATCAGTGTCCCAGTTTTCCCACATCCCCTCCAACATTTGTCATTATCTTTTTCTGTCATTTTAGCCAATCTGACAGGTGTGTAGTGTTATCTCAGAGTTGTCTTAATTTGTATTTCTCTGATCAATAGTGATTTGGAGCACCTTTTCATATGACTAGAAATAGCTTCAATTTCTTCATTTGAAAATTGTCTATTTATATCTTTTGACCATTTATCAACTGGAGAATGGCTTGAATTCTCATATATTTGAGTCAATTCTCTACGTATTTTAGAAATGAGGCCTTTATTAGAACCTTTGAATATAAAAATGTTTTCCCAGTTTATTGCTTCCCTTCTAATCTTGTCTGCATTCGTTTTGTTTGTACAAAAACTTTTTAACTTGATATAGTCAAAATTATCTATTTTGTGATTAATGATGATCTCTAGTTCTTCTTTGGTCACAAATTTCTTCCTCCTCCACAGATCTGAGACCATCCTATGTTCTTCTAATTTGTTTATAATATCATTCTTTATGTCTAGATCATGAATCCATTTCGACAAAGTTATTTTTTGTTATAATATTGTTGCTATTGTATGAATTTTCTACAGCATCTATTCATTTCACTTTGCATTAGTTCATATAAGTATTGCCAGGCTTCTCTGAAACTTTTTTAAAAATAATTTTAAATATATGTTTTTGTGGATATCTTTTGGTTTTTTTTAAACATCAAAATTTTCTCCAGTATCTTTCACCCTCTCATCCTATAGCAAATAATACTTTAGATGAAAAGATGAAAAAGAGAAAAAAACAGCAAAACTGATCAATACATTGACAAAGTCTGAAAATATGGGAAATGTATTATAGTCACATTCCTCTCACTTCTGCAAGGGGGTGGGATTAGAATGTTTTTTTCATGACTTTTGATAGCTTTGATTTTTTCTTCTGAAAATGTCTGTTTGTATCTTTTGATCACTTAACAGCTGGGGAATAGCTCTTACTTTTATAAATTTATCTTAGTTCTCTATGTATTTAAGAAATGAGGTCTTTATATAAACATCTAAGATACCAAGATTGAAAATGCATCAAAAATGCATCCCAGGCCATTGCTAGTAGTTCTGATTTGTTTTGTCACTAGATGTCCATGACTCTGGAATAGCAAGTGAACTAGACGACTTTCAGCAATTCTGTCTCACTTAAATCCACTTCATGTATAAAACAATTCATCACTCATGATGTCATTGATAATCTTCAAGAAACAAAAGACAGTTAACTAAAAGGATTATCTTTATATATTTCTTCCTTGGACCCAAACTTATTCTTTGCAATCCTGTCACATCCATTTAAAAAAAAATTTTGGTGGTTCTTTTCATTTATATTGTTGTCATTACATGCATTTTTCTTTGTTTACTTCACTTTGCATCACTTCATTGAGAGCTTTCCATTTTTCTCCATATTCATCATATTTGTCATTTCTTACAACACAGCATTAATTTATATACCATAATTTATTTAACCATTCCCAAAGGATGTCTTTCTTCTGAGTTTCCAGCTCTTTGCCACCACAAACAATAGCTACAATAATATATTTTGTATATATGGGCCCTCTTCCTCTTTTTTTTAAAAAATAGAATTATTGATCATAAATGTTGAAGGGATGTCTTAATTATGAAATCCAATAGCCTTTCATCTGGCTTCATTCTTCTTGGCCTTTCTTTAGCATTTTTCATAGTTAATCACCCTTTCGTCTAAATATTCTCTCCTTTCTGTGTTTTCATAATACTTTCTCTTGGTTCTTCTGCTAATATGACTTCATAGACGTTTTTACTGGATAATTATACATATCAACCCAAACAATTAGCATATGCCAAGGCTTTTTCCTAAGTCTTCTGTTCTCTATATTCTCTTTCTTGTGACCTCATTAGTCCTATGGGTTTAATTATCATGTATCTGACTTCAGCATGTCTGAAGTACAAGTCACAAATTTCCATCTATGTATTAGACATTTCAAACTGGATTTTCTGTAGATATCTCTAGCTCAACTTGTCTAACACAGAAATATTATTTTTATTTTACAAATGAGAAAAACAGGCTTAAAAAGAGGCTAGACAATTATCCAATTAGTAAGTTACAGACCTGGGATTCAAATTCTGGTTCTCTATTTTAAAGTCCATAAAATTAATATTATTGTTAGTTAACTTATTTCAGTCATGTCCAACCTTTTTTTTTCTTTCTTTTTTTAAACCCATTTGGGGGTTTCTTGGCCAAGATACTGAAGTGGTTTGCCATTTACTTATGGATGATGTAACTGAGGCAAACAGAGATATGTTGCTCATAAGTATCTAAGGCTAGAATTCAATTCAAAGCTTCCTGATTCCCGGCCTGGTATTCTGTCCACTGTACCATTTGCCTGTCCTCTAAAAAACAATATACTGTTGGAGAATTTTAAATTTTCTGTTTGAAAGTTATTTTTAAATTCTAGAAGAGATAGCTTTTCAGAAATCAATTTTAAGCATCTTTCCCAAAAGTAGGTTATAAAATGTAGGTGTGCTTGAATTTTGCTAGGAATAATTACAGTTTCTAAGGGTATTCATTATTATATGGAGATATAATTCAGATATCAAAGAAAAGAGTAGGAAATTGGGTTTTGATGAAAGAAAAGAAAACAAACAAACAAAAAAATAAAGGACTGAGAAAAATCTCTTTCTAAATGGGACAAAACAATGTCAGGGAAGTCATGCTGCTGATATAAAGACAACTATGTGACTGGGAATTCTCTTTTGGGGAAATCATACTGTGTGGGAAGAATCAGAAGCTGGAGCAAGAAAGCTGGAAATGAGAACAACAACAAAATCTTTTTCCCCTGGTAAATTAATCTGGGCATAAAAAAATGATCTTTCCTATTAGAGAAATTGAAATTTCTAACTTCAGCAAAAGGTCTCCAGGGTTTTGGAAACAAGATGGAGATGCAGAAACTGAGATTCTACTAAGTGCATGGCCTAAGAAGGATTTCTTCATTACTTAAAACAATAGAATTTTAATGTTCAAAAAAAACTAAAGATCATTTAATTCCTAGATGTGAAACATGACTTTGAAACCCTATTATAGTCAACAGTAAGGGTACCAGAACCAAAAGAAAATGTAATTGAAATATATTTAACCAACCAATAAAAATACAACAGAACACAGATGATGTTAATATGCAGTTTTCTAAGTCAATATCTGCCAGAAGAATCCTGATATATAGTTTAGTGATCCTGTTTCTATTTGTGTTTTTGTGGGAAAATTTTATTGCATTATTTGAATCATGACTGAGATATCAAACTTGTTGCTTAGAGACCAGATTTGTTTTGTGCTTAAATCAGGACTGTGGGTTATGCTGACCCTAAAAATCTTTCAGGGATCTGAAGATTGATGCAAAAAAAGAAAGTAAGGAGTTTTCTCTAATCCACATCTCACGCAACCCACATGCCTTATCTGGAGATTGCCTTTGTGTTGGCCAGTCACCGTTTGTCTCCCTGTTCCTTTGTTTGAACTCTATATAATGTAAAACTTCCAGAGGCTCAGGAGAGGCACTCCAACTCCTTTTCAGCTCTGTCTTCTGCCAGATGACTTAATAAACTTTTTTCTACTTTCTCTCGGTTTTGAATTTTGTTCTCCTGCCAACAATTAAGCATCATTGGATTCCACTGATGTAATCCAGTTGAATCCCTTTATTTTCCAAATAAAAAACCCCAGAAAGCTAGAGAGCTTATAAGTGACTTATCCAAGATCATCCAGTGTAGGCATTAATCTATAAAGAATAGAATAACAGACAGTTTTGCAGTCAAGAATCCTGCCTCTGACATTTAAGCAGCTGTCACTGATTCTTAGTTAGTCAAGTAAACTCCCTGAATCTTAGCTTTCTCAGTTACAAAATGGATTGTAATTGTACATAGAAACAGAAAAATTGTGTGATGATCAACTATGAGAGATTTGGCCCTTCTCAGCAATTCAGTGAGCCAAAGCAATTCTGATAAACTTTGGATGGAAAATGCCATCCACATCCAGAGAGAGAACTATGGAGACTGAATGTGGATTTTTCCCCTTCTGTTTTTTTTTTCTTGTGGTTTTCCCCTTTTCTGATTTTTCTTTCCCAGCATAACTCATATGGATGTTAAAAATGAATGTATATGTTTTACCTAAAAAAATAAAATGAAAAAAAAATGGATTGTAAGGATTGGCTGAATATATAGGTAAAGAGCTTTGCAAACTTTCAAATGTTAGCTATAATTATTAATGGGGGACACAGAATTTCCAGCTCTTAGCCAGGTAGTAGGAACACAGCACTTTTTATAAGTGCTTGTTGACTGACTTGGGCAGAAATTTTTTTCTCTAGGTGGGTTCCTTCCCTCTAGCTGTATTAATGAAAGAAGATTGAAGCAGTGTCTACAATCCCTTCTAGATTTAAATCCTATAATCCTAATTCTCCTTCATATCCATAACTCTGATATAAGGCAGAACAGTTGTGGCTGGCTTTTCTGTTACCCTAAACTTGGTTGTTACATATCTAAGAACTATTGCAAGGGTGAGTGACCTCTCTCATAGGGGTCCCAGCTTTGAACTCACATGGATCTAGTTCAGTCCCAGAATTATGGTGACTATAAGAAGGGATTTAGGATTGTCTCTCAAACCTTAGTTCCTTCATTTTCCTAGAAGACTGATGCCATCACAGGGTGGTATGTTGACTTGTGGGTGAATTGGATTTAAGAAAGTCAGAGTTTGCACAAAACTTTCAGCCTCCTCCTCTCTTCCAGAGTTATCAAAGTCCAGTAATGAGACAAAAGTCAGGACAATTGGCAATGGCCAAGTATTCGGTGGATGACTTTGATGTCTTCACTGTCTGACCAAGCTCTAAGCATTTCACAGCACCTGCTTGAGCTGCCTTCATGGCCTTTGAGACAAACTGTTTTCTTCTACCCCTAACTCAGGGGAAATCTTCACATTCTTGGGGTAGATATCCTCTACCTCAACTCACCAATGGGTTTGAGACTGGTCAGTTACTCTCAACCTAGTTTAGCCCATCTGCTAAGATAGTTTACAGGGTAAATTTAATTTCCAATAAGGTATATGTTTCAGCATTTCATTTTGTAGATGTGGACACCTACAAATATTCTGTTGGATGCTAGGGAAAGGTGATAGGAACTGCTTTTACTCTTCCTTTTTACAGTATCAAGTGGGCTAATCAGAGTTAAAAGAAGTGTAGAACTTCAGGAAAAAGCTCTTGAGTATGGTTCTTGTATAGAGTTACTCTAAAGGAACTAATAGATGTTCCTTCTGTAAAAGTGACTCAATGTATAAAGTAGCAGATATTAGACAAAGGACAACTATTTATTTCCTCTAATCATCATCATTAGCACTTACATAATGCTTTTAGCTTTGCAAAATGCTTTATAGATATTATTTCATTTTATCCTCCCAACAGCCCTAGGAGGTAAGTGCTATTATTATCCTCATTTTAAAGATGAGTAAACTGGGTCAGATTGTGATTTTTTTTTAACTCAGGGTTACACAGCTAATGAGTGTCTGAGATAGATTTCGAACTTAAGTCTTTCTGATCTCAAGTTCAACACTGTTCACTTCACCATCTCTACAGCTTTTATAAATGTTTTAAATATGACTCATAAACACACACTGACAAATACTTCAGACTAGAAACAATAAGCCCTAGCTCCTCTTACATTTGTAGGAGTGCTCAGAAGATTTCAAATTCACCTCAGTCTGTATTGAGTAGCTAGTCTTGTGGGGATAGGGGCAGAGCTGGTAGCTAGAAACATGGGACAGATATACACACCTGGGGGGTATAGTGAGGTAGGGAGTTCTTGCAGGGGCAAAACTATTTCTCAGCTACATAAACATTTCTGTCTCTTCTATTCTAACCTCTGCCCCTGACACTAAACAGAGGTTCCATAAATAATACTGATGAAAAAGATCAACTGGGGTGGGGGCAAGAGAGATCAATTGTGTCATCTTAGAGATTCAGGAAGATGAGGAGGGGTCCTGAGCTCTTAGATCTTGTGGGAATTGAGAACTGACTGGTAAAATAAGAATGAGGTGAACCCAGGCAGGTCATTCTCTTCTATTGATCCATTGAGTCAGCCTTTCCTGCTTAGTGACTAATAGAGGGATTACTTCATCAAAAGTAAATGTACATGTACGACCTATATCAGATTGCTTGCTGTCTTGGGGAGAGGCGAGGTAAGAGAGGATGGGAGAAAAAAATTGGAACACAAAACCTTGCAAAAATGAATATCAAAATCTAAGGTCCATCAACATTGAGTCATATGTCCCTAGGGCCCCCCCAAAATTTCCAGAGGAGTACATGTTTCCTGAGGTGGCTCCTCCCATGCATGATCCAGGTAACCTCTGTAATATATAAAATGGAGATACTAATTCTACACACCTCCCAAGATTGTTGTGAGGAAAGGGTTTTGTAAATTCAAATGTAAATTATTATTACTGTTTTCCCCCTCATTTCTCATATAATCTCATTAATCTTCCCAAAATCTTAAGCTCATAAGATGACATAGCTTTTTATACAGAACACGTTATATGTCACCCAGTCTAACTCCTCAATTTATACAAAGTAGACATATGATTTGCTCAATGTCACCCAGTTACTGAGTAGCAAAGCTGACTTTCAAAATCATGTTCTCCAACTCAAAAGCATTGTTCTTTCCAACATAAATGATTTTGTTCTTTCTTTTTATTTATCTGGGTACATGTTGTTTCCCTTTAATAAATGTCAGCTCCTTGAGGGCAGGGACACACATACATATACTGTATGTATATATGTATACATATATGTCCACACATATAAGGCCATATACACATATATATGTGTATATATATATATATATCTTTGAATATTTTCTGCTCAGTAGAATATAAGTAAATGAGCTATTTGTCGAAAGTTATATTAACTCAGCATCTCATTGTTCCTAGCTCTGATTCTTAGCCACTGGTGGGGAAGGAGACACCAAGTCTGCAGTTTTCTGTGTCACCTGCTCTTTGTCATGTACTTCTACTTGCAAATTGTCACATTTTTGCTACCTGAAGAAGGAACTGAAATGCAAGAGTCAAATCCTGTTTTTGCTGAGGTGAACCTCTCTGAATTGTCTTAAAGTTACCTATAAAAGCCAGCCCCACCTTGAAGCTATTGCTCACCTCCAGTGATCAGCCCATCACCAGCCTGTTGCTACCTCGATGTACTTATAATAAAATCCTTTTAATTTTCTTTGCCCTGAGTTGTGCCTCTTTAATCAGGGTGAAAGCCCAAATGAATTTTCCTTTCAATATAGTGCTTGGATATAAGTATTTTATAAATGCTTATTACTTCCTCTCTCTTTTTTAGGAAAATACCCATTATGTTTTTTCTTTATAGTCCAGGTTTTTAATTTTGTACCTTATACCTTGCTTAACAAAGAAATGCTTCTACTCTTTGATCCAGCAGTGTCTCCACTGGGTCTGTATCCCAAAGATATCATAAAAAAAGGAAAAGGACCCACATGTGCAAAAATATTTGTAGCAGCTCTTTTTGTAGTGGCAAGGAGCTGGAAACTGAGTGGATGCCCATCAATAAGTTATGGTATATGAATATTACAGAATATTATTGTTCTATAAGAAACAATCAGTAGGATGATTTCAGAGAGGCGTGGAGAGACTTACATGAACTGATGTTGAATGAAGTGAGTAGAACCAAGAGAACATTGTACATAGCAACAAGAAGACTATGTGATGATCAACTGTGATGGATGTGGCTCTTTTCAACAATGAGATGATTCAGGCCAATTCCAACAGACTTGTGATGGAGAGAGCCATCTGCAGTCAGAGAGAGGACTATGGGGATTGAGTGTGGATCACAATACAGTATTTTTATCTTTTTTTGTTGTTGTTTGCTTGCCTTTTTTCTTTCTCATTTTTTTCTTTTTGATCTGATTTTTCTTGCACAGCATGATAAATGTGGAAACATGTATAGAAGAATTACATATATTTAACCTATTTTGGATTACGTGCTGTGTAGGGAAGGGGTTAGGGGGAAGGAAGGGAGAAAAATTCGGAAGATAAGGTTTTGCAAGGGTGAATGTTGAAAGCTATCTTTGCATATATTTTGAAAATAAAAAGCTATTAATAAAAGAATAGGAAAGAAAGAAAGGAAAGAAGAAAGGAAAGAAGAAAGGAAGAAAGAAAGGAAAGAAGAAAAAAAGAAAGAATGAAAGAAACAAAGAAACAAAGAAAGAAAGGAAGGAAGGAAGGAAGGAAGGAAGAAAGAAAGAAAGAAAGAAAGAAAGAAAGAAAGAAAGAAAGAAAGAAAGAAAGAAAGAAAGAGAAAGAAAGAAAGGAAGGAAGGAAGGAAGAAAGGAAGGAAGGAAGGAAGCAAGGAAGAAGGAAGGAAGGAAAGAAAGCAAAAAAAAGAAAGAAGGAAGGAAGCAAGGAAGGAAGGAAGGAAGGAAGGAAGGGAAAAAAAAGAAAAACTTCCAGAATCCAATTCAAATGAATTGTATTGTGGCATCTTATGTATTTCTCTAACCAGACACACAAGCATTTGTTTATAGATTATGGTAATTTTTACAAATCCAGAATTATTTACCAAAACCACTTTTTACTCTCTTCCCTATCTTTTGTTTCTATCATAAATGTGGGGCTAGTTTAAAATAATACCTGATACTGGAGAGGTTGAAGCACTGTGAAATAAAGCAGACCTGTCTACAACATATTTAATCACCTAATAAATAAACAAACAGTAAAGTTAAGATGGAGTTCTGACTTTTGCTCATATATCTACTTTAGATATTCAATGGGAGCTCAGTGGCAAATGATGAAACTCATATAATCTACTAGGGAATGAATTATTCAGTAATCTGTGATGTCCTTGTAACATGAGAATGTCCCCCTTTAAAAAATAAATAACCAGCCTGCTTACTGAGGCCTAGTGGCTATTTATAGGCAGAGTAGAAGTTGTCTCTCTAAGCAGACTTTATTAGGTATCCTCACAAGTATTGATGTTTGCCAGAAGGTAGCTGTACCTTAAATAAGACAGAGTATCTGCTCCTAATAGGAGGTCAGGAAGGCATGGATGAGCCTGCCTGTACATTATTTGTTAAATCTATTTTTCTATGTTACATTTCCCCTTTAATAATTTCAAAACTTGGATAAGGACAATGAAGTTACAGTTTATGTCCACTGACCTAGTTCCATGTATTGGACAGTATTTGAGCTATGGATCCTATCTTTCTGTATGAACATTGCTATTTTAACCTCTACAGACTTCAGCTGTTTTATTTATTTATTATTTTATTTTATTAGCCAACTGCCTTTTCTTTGATAACTCCAGTTGCTTAAATAAGTTCTCTATATTTAATTCTATTTGTAACTGTAGGGAGCTAATCATAAGGGGAGTTCTCTGATCAACTTGAGAAAGTCATCCAGGATGAATGGATGAAATAAATAAAAGAACGCAGTTATTAAATGATTACTATAATATGGGCACTCTTCTTAGGAAGGGGAATATAAATATAAATACAAGAGAGAGTACCCACCCTTAAGGAGTTTAAATTCTAGTAAGAGAAATAAGCCATATAGAGAAAGGAATTTTGATTCTCTGAGTCAAAAGACTGTTGAAACGAACTTTCAGGAAGCTGAATTAGTGTCATCTCTAGAAACTGTGGTAATATTGATTTGATTACCATCCCTAGAAAGGAGATAGGAAGAGAGAGAGGATGTTTTTGTAGCATTAGAGCTGATGGGAAAATTAATGAATGGGGATAGGTACTAGACCTATGATTTCATGAATATATAGAATCTCTCATGTGAGAAAATTCCTACTTTTGCAGGTCAGCACTAATATCCTCAGCAGTATATAATCTTACAGTTGCATAACACTGAGAATGTAAGTAATTTGTCCACAGGGTCACATACCGGAGGTGAGACTTGGTTCTGAAACCTGCTTCTCCACACATTATACCCAGCTGTCTTTCCATGAATAGCTGATAATGAAAAGCATTTTTTTTTATTTTAAAAATTGTATTTTTAACATTCATTTTAAAATTAATTCCAAATTATCTTTCTTCCTCTATCCTCTTGCCCAGTCACTGAGAAGGCAAGCAATATGATATCAATTATACATGTGAAATCTCCATATTAGCCACATTACAAACAAAATAAAAAGCAAGAAACATAATGAAAGTGGAAAAAAAATCTGCATTCAGATTCCATTATTTCTTTCTCTGGAAGTAAATAGCACTTTTTCATCATGGGTTGTTTGGAATTGTTTTAGATCATTATATTGATCAGATTAGCTAAGTTTTCCACAGTTGATCATCCTTACAACGTTGTGGTTAGTATTTACAAAGTTCTCCTGGTTGTGTTCACTTCACTTAGTATCAGTTTACATAAGGCTTCCCAGGTTGTTTTGAATCCATCCTGCTCATCATTTTGTATAGCATAGTAATATTCCATCATGATCTTGTATCGCAACTTATTCAGCCATTCCCTAATTGATGGGCATCTCCTTGATTTCCAATTCTTTACTACTAGAGAAATAGCTGTTATATAAATGTACATTTGTATATATTAGTCCTTTCCCCTTTCCTCTGATCTCTTTGGGATATTGACCTCATAGTGGTATTGCTAGGTCAAAGGAAATGCACACTTTTATAGTTGGCAAAGTTCCAAATTGTTCTTCAAAATGGTTGAACTAGTTCACAACTCTACCATTAGTGTTCCAATTTTTCTATATCTCCTCCAGCATTTCATTCTTTTTCTATCATGTTAGCCAGTCTGATAGGTGTGAGGTAAAATCTTGGAGTTGTTTTTATTTGCATCTGTCTAATCAATAGTGATTTATAACATTTTTACATGTGACTGATAATAGCTTTGCTTTTTTTCTTATTCTTCATATCCTTTGATGACTTATCAACTATAATGATCATCAACTTTGATGATTTATTTAGAATTGCTCTTATTTTTGTAAATTTGGCTCATCCCCTTATATATTTGAGAAATGAGGCCGTTGTCAGAAAAACTTGCTGTAAATTACCATTTCCCTCCCCCCTGTCCATTTTTCTGCTTTCCTTCTATTCATTTTTGTTTGTGCAAAATCTTTTTAATTTCATGTAATTTTACTTCCCATAATCCTTTCTATCTTTTGTTTCATCATAAACTTTCTATTTATCTATACATCTGACAGGTTATGTCTAAATCATTTATCCATTTTGACCTTATTTTAGCGTTTAATGTAAGATGTTGATACCTAATTTCTACTAAATTGTTATGAAAATCATTTATAAAGAATTTACAATAGTGCCAAGCCCTGTGTGAAGTGTTAGGGACACAAATTTCAAGAAACTTATACTCCAATGGAGAAGTTGATAAGTATAAAAAATAGGGTTCTAGGAAGTGAGATCACAGCTTGAGAAGCCACAAAAATGGTTAGTAAAAAAAATAGAACAATTCACTGACATCCCCCACCTTTCTTTTATTTTGAACTCAACAAACACTAATTAAAAGTGGGCTTCTCCTTATGCATAGCAGAAGGGAATACTGAAGAGTTCTATCAGCTACAACTGGCTTTCCTTTTTAAGTATATAATAAACTCTACTTGTAGCTTTCAAAATTGTCCTGTTTATCTTCTTTCTCAGTCAGTCAACAAGCTTTCTGGCCTTCTGTGTATAAAAAAAAATACTTAAATGAATCCTTCCTTCCTTCCTTTCTTCCTTCCTTCCTTCCTTCCTTCCTTCCTTCCTTCCTTCCTTCCTTCCTCTTTCTCCCACTCTTTGTCCCTGCCTCTTTTCCTCCTTCCTTCCCTCCCTTCCTCTTTCCCTATCTTCTCCATTTCCAACACTGTGCTCCATTGAAAACAAAAAAATATAAAAATAAAATCTTTATTAAAAAAATACACAATCAAACAAAACAGATACTTACCTTGGCCATTCTTAATCACACATCCATATACATATATATGTATGTTTTTATATACACACATATAAAACTATCCTACAATGTACCTTGAATCCAATCTGTTAGGAAGCAGCGACCGTGCTTTATGATGGGTCCTCTGGAATCCTAGTTGGTCATTGCATTGATCTGTATTTTCATATGTTTCCAACTTGGCATGTTGTTTCCAGAGACAATGGTAATGTTAATTTAGTTGTTTTTAGAGCAAAAAGAGAAAAGGGGAAGGAGAGGCAGAAAGGAAAATTACTAGGATGAAGGTGAGGATGCATGATCAAAGGGAATGCTGAGAGCACCGTAATAGAGATGGGGACATTTCCTGTCTCACGCAGTCCAGTTTGGAGATAGAAATAATGGCAAAGATGGCTATAAGTAACAAGACATGATCCAAGAAGGCTGAGGATGGATGTGAAGCTTGGTTTGTAGCCAACTAGATATGATTAATTACACAAGCCCTCTGTCACTCACCCATTCAGATTTCCAAATTTGAGTGAGGGAAGAAAGCCTGGTCTCTGGTCTGGAGTATGGCAAAATATTTAACAAAATAAATAAAAATTAATGGAACATAGATAACATCAGCATGTGGTTTCCTAAATCAATTTATAGCCTCATAGGGATCCATATGTACCATTTCAATTTGCATTTGACACTGCTGCTCTAGGCAACTTCCTAAGAATATAAGTAGCAAAAATGGTACTAAACTACACTGGTAGGAAGAGTTTCCTCATTTGGAAGTTCCTAATACCAATAAAGTCACAAGGGTAATCTATATCTCTATTCCATAAATGAGCTCCTGAAAAAGATCAAGGTCTCCCATTGCATTCAGGATCATCTCTAGTCATCCTGATCTGTATCTTGCCATTGGACCCAGATGAGTGAGACTGGTGACCTTCCTCACTTAAATACAATTCACTTGCATTTTGTGGTCTCACTTCCTGATGTTATAGCCCTCTTTGAGAAGGAAGGATAAACAATTAAGTTGCTAATATTTTTCAGATATATATGTATTTGTGCTTGAAAAGATGCTCACAGTACCTAGTTTTTAAACTGAATTGGGCTATGGGGAACAACAGGAAGAATTTGAATGATAGTCTGTTACAATGTGTTCTTAGATCAGCCATCTTTGGCCATGTAATAGTTGACAACTGATTCCTTCAAAATATTTGAGCTGGAGGGGGGATAGAGAATAAAATCACCCTCCCCTACCTCAATTGGCTTCTCCTCAGTGATTCATAAATTGGGGAGGTTGCTTTCTTTTCATGAATAAGGCAAGATTCATTAACCTGCTGAATCTGCCAATAGAATGTAAGTTCTTTGAGGGCTGGGTGAGTTTGTTTTAATGAGCAAGGTTTATTAGATTGGATTCTCTTTCATTCAAAACTATTGATTCCTAGCAAGTCACATAGACTGAGCTAAGAAAGCAGGGTTTTTTTGTTAACTAATGAGACCTAGAACCAAAAGTCTATTCTTTTACTGACAGTTTTGAATGTAGAAAGTAAGATGTTGTTCCATCTTTAAGGAAGGAGCTGAAGAGTAGAGTAGTTCCTAACAAAAAGGAGCTCCACGGGCAACATGGGAACAATTGGCATTAATAGGTGAATTTCAAAACATGTCTCTTTCTTAACTTTGCTTTCTTCCTTTCCAGTCCAATGGGAGAAAAGCAGCCTCTTATTAGATTGTAAGCTACTTGAGGACAGGGAAGGTTTCTTGTCTCTGGATCCCCAGTGCTTAGCAAAGTGCGATACATAATAGGCACTTAATAAATGTTTATTGATTGAATAATTGATCTTAGCTTTTCTCCAAAGTTCTTTTTCCTTCCTTGGGTTGAGTAAAAGAGGAGACACCAGGTTGTGCTTGTCGGCTTCCTTCCTGTCCTTTCCCTCTTTTCTCAGATCAGCCAGAGGAATCTCTTTGTCCTGGATCCTTGTCAGGTGAACAGACCAGTATACTGACTGCTTTACTTCTCTGGAGGCAGAGGTAGACTGAGGGCCACTTTTCTTAGGTGGCACAGTGAGAAAAAATCAAGGATATTCTGGTAAATGTTTAATAACTTTTTTGGAGGGGACAATTTTATATATCATACTCTAAAGCTTATTCTACATTATAAGCATTTTCTCCATCACTTTCTTAAATCTAAGCAATCAACAAAACAATAAATCAAGCCTGATTTATACAGCAGTTGACAATTTCCTTTTTCCTTCTTCTTTTTCTTCTTTTTTTTTTTTACTGAGGCAATTGGGGTTAAGTGACTTGCCCAAGGTCACACAGCTAGGATGTGTTAAGTATCTGAGGTCAGATTTGAACTCAGGTCCTCCTGACTTCAGGGCTGGTGCTCAATCCACTGCACCACCTAGCTGTCCCCAGTTGACAATTTTCAATCATAAATATTCACACTGAGAACTTCACAATTCACCAGTCAAGTAGAGTTGTCCCCAACATGCCTCTATCGATAATCATTCTCTTTCATTTTCTTTCTCTTCCTCTCTCTACTAGAAGTTGTGAAATCCATGTGGCTTCTTGTCAAGAAAGGCCTTCTTGGGCTCAAGATGGGTGTCAATTGAAAATCCATTTCTAAGAAGAATCATTTGCCATTTATTTTAGGATTCTTGTTTTTGTACTGAATTTCTTTTGAGGGTCTGTGTGTTTAACAAGTTCCATGTATTGAATTTGTATGCTTTTTCTTAAGCTAAGAATTTTACCTTTAATTTGTCATATAGTGACCATTAAATATTTCTCTTTCCCTCCCTTTTCTCTCTGTCTCTCTGTCATTTCTGTCTCTGTCTCTGTTTCTCTCTCTGTCTCTTTGTTTCTCCCTCTGTCTCCCTCCATCTCTTCCTTTCTCTCCCTCTATCTCCTTCTTTCCCTCTGTCTCCCTCTGTCTCCCTCCCTCTGTCTCCCTCTCCTTCTTTCTTCTTCTTCTTCTTCTTCTTCTTCTTCTTCTTCTTCTTC